>JADRCD010234956.1:0-20418 GCA_019843815.1 Montemys delectorum
TATAGTGACTGTCAGAAGGCTCTGTTCCCAACCCAATGGTGCATCTTCCTCCTATCAGCTGCTGCTCTAATTGAGGGACAATTACCAACACTGAGATTGTCTAACTGACCTTCTGAGATGAACTCATTATTAACTTCCTCTTGAGCTCCTAAGCCTGACTTTCTGCTATTATATTTTAAGTTGAGGGGGGATTCTAAGGGAGTTAAACAAAGAGAATGTGCAGCCAGGTATATTAATAGAAGTTCAGCTCACTAATTTATCATTTGAAGAGCATTAGCAAGCAGCAGGTGTGTGCAGGTGAGAGTGAGTGCAGACATGGACTTGGGACCAGCTTTCCAAAATCAAGGGAAAAAAATAGACATTTTGTTCCTCATTCCTCACTGCCATCACCAACAGGGAGATGGCTGGGAAGGCCGGTGTGAAGCCAGTGAGTTCCTTAAAATGGGAGCATTGGGTTACATCGTTTCTTAGCATCTTCATCCTGTCAGCAAGGGCTCCTGTGCCCAAGGGTCTTTGTGGCTGATTAGCCAGTTGATTAGCTGGCTTTTATGCTTTGTGAGTGCTCAGCTGGGTTGTGTGCCTGCTAAGATCTCAGGCAGCGTGCGTCTCTTCAGCAGGTAGGACCGAGGAGAAGTCAGCACCATGGCTCTGTCAAGGAGCTGTGCAGCCTGGTTAAAAATGTGGCAGGAGGGGCTGCTTCCACATCATTGACCTTCACTCTTCAGCTATTGCCAGAATCAGTCCCAGGAATCAGAGAAAACCAAACAGTTCTAGAACCCAACACCAGATGTCTTTGCAGTGTGCGGTCCACCAGTCTTTCCTGCCACACGGCTCCTGCTGGATAGGATAGCTAACTATTTGTAGGTACTCCCCTCCCAGTCCAAACAAGCATCTACTCCCCTAGCCTCCATCATGGAGAACAGGGTTTCAGCAGCTTTGAAGGATTCCCCAGTCCGTACAGTCCAGGCACCAACCAGAAGGGAACCGAGGGTCCAAAGGGCTCATCCCCTGCATTTGTTTCTACCAGAAAACAAGCCTTAGCCACAGGAAATCACAATGCAACTTTCTAGTCATGGTGATGGAAGGAGCATGTGTGTCTGCTCCTCTTACACTTCTGCCACCAAGTCCCTAGGGGCAGTCCAGCAGCAGGCACCTGCTGGGACAGGACTGAGCCATGCCAGAGACTGCTCATTCTGTTGCTGTGCACAGTCTGAATCCTGCACTGTTAATCTTCACTTAGGTTTTAGCCATCATTTTTAATCTGTGTCTCTCCCCACCAGGAAATGAGTAGCCCTTGAGGGAAGGCCCCACGCTTGACGGCTGTTTTCTCTCTGTCTCCTCTAGTTCCACATAGCCGGCACTCCAAACAGGCTCATGGCATGCACCATGATCCCGTGTGGGTCCTTCATGAACCCTTGCATACATACCTGCCAAGAGTCAGCCAAGGGGCTGGAGAGATGGCGCAGTGGTAAGAGAGCTTGTTGCTATTATAGAGTATTAGGGTTTGGTTCCCAGAATCCACATGGCAGCTCCAGATCTAGGGGATCCAACACTCTCTTTTGACCCCTGAGAGTACCAGGCACACATGGGTCACAGACATAAATGGAGGCAGGAACTCCACAAAAATAAATAAATCTAAGGAAAAAATTTCAAAGAACCCATCAAGTCACTCAGATTTTCCACTAGGAGAATTCCTTGACCATCAGTCCCATAGATCAAGAACTCCTTACAGAACAGGTGCTGTTTGCTAGATGTTACATCAATCATCACTTACATCACCCACAGGCGGGTATCTATTTTTTCATTCTCATTTCATTCTCATTTAGAAGAAACAGAGACACTAGTCAATCAACTACCAAAAATCTGTAGCATTGTGACTGAGACTGAGTGTCAATAGGTCAAGAGATTTTTCCCATGGTTACTGCAATAGCATCCATGCGCCTACACACAGCTCCAATAGAGCTGCATGCCAACTTTTCTAGAAGAATAGAACTCAAACCTACCACAGGCCAGAAACTGCCTGTTCCCTTCCCCCTCATTGGAAACCCTATCTTGTAAAAACCAGCGTCACTTAGTACTTCTGTAGCCCCTGAATGAAGGGTGGCCTCACACTGATTTCAGACTCCAAAAATAATCAACTGTCATAAAAAGGAAGATACCTGAGCCATAGGTTAGACTTCTTCTAGTTGGGTTTTGTTGCTCTTAATTTGTTTTAAATGTGTTCATGTGCATGTCTATGAGAGTATATGCCACTTCGGTGAAGGTACCTATAGGAGCCTGCAGAGGGTGCTGTCTCCCCTGGAGCTGGTTACAAGTTATTTGTAAGTTACCCAATATGGGTGCTGAGAACCAAGTTCAGGTCCTCTGCAAGAGCAGCAAGAGGCCTGAGCCTCCCAGCCATCTCTCCAGCCCTTGATTTTGCTTTAAGACAAGGACTACTCCCTGGGCTAGCCTGGAACTCCCTATGGAGCCCAGACTGCTCTCAAATTCCTGATGTTCCTGCCTCATCCTCCCAAGTACCAGATCAGGCTCATAGCAACTGCTGTGCTCTCACTCACAGACCTCAGCAGTGATGGAGTGGCTTCAGCGCTTTTCCAGGTCACAACCCGTGCCCTGTAAGTACAGTGGACGGTGGCCCGAACCGCTCAATGCCCCAGCAGTAGTTATAAGCCTAAAGGTGTAACCTTGACTTAGCTCTAACAATCCCAGAGCTGAGAGGCCTTACTGATTGGTCTTTTGTCCTCTCTTGACTCATCAGTCAGGCTTGTGGAAAGCAGTTCTTCTCTGACATACTTTGCTGTAGAAATTATCTTTGTGGGCAAAATAGAAAATTTCTCTCTCTCTCTCTCTCTCTCTCTCTCTCTCTCTCACACACACACACACACACACACACACACATACACACACACACACATAAATACACTCAGACACATACTTTCACACAGTCACACATTCATACACACTCACTCACACACACATAAATATATACACTCGCATACATAAACACACACATAAATACACACTCACACAAATAAATAAATACATACTCACACAAATACACACTCACATATACACTTACACATTAATACACACAATCACACACACAAATACACAAACATACACTCACTCTCACATACATAAACACACACACCCAACACATATGCACACATAAACTCACACACACACACACACACACACACACACACACACAGCACTGGAAAAACCTTTATAACCCCACTACTTGAGGCAGAAGATTGCTATGAGATTGAGGCCAGCCTGTCTTTCAAAAAAGAGATGAAGAAGAGGAAGAAGCAGGAAAAGGAAAAAGGGTGGGGGAAAGGGAGAGAGGAGGAGAGGAGAGGAGGAGGAGTGAGAGGAAGAAGAGGAGAAGGAGGAGGAAGAAGAAGAGGAGGAAGAGGAGGAGGAAAAGGAAGAGGAGGAAGAGCCTCTGAAATGACTGGCTCTCATCTGCCAATGGCTTACCCATAGGGATGCTTTTAAGTTCAGAAGAAGGTCCACCAATTCCTAATCTCACCTTCCCACCCTACTGCCTACATCAAGTGAAAATGGAGACCAGAGTAGCTTCCAAATCAGTGCATGGCATTGTGAGAGTTACTTCTTGTTGCATTCTGCAGTAAACAGAATCGTTTTTATGCTGAAAGAGGGACCCCCAACAGCCAGTTTAGGCGAGAGGCAGGTGCTGGCCGGTGGAGAGATGCTAACTGCCTGCTTTACTCCACACACGGCTTGTCAGTGGGAGATCCCATGGACAGCCCACATGGAGATGGCCGGTGAGCTTTTAAGAGCTGTGTTTTTCTTTAATGCACCTTCTGCAAGACACCCTTCTGGTAGCCATGTCTGTTCCTCAGTGCCTCCTCTCCCAGTCACCATGTTCCCTTGCTGCTTATGAAAACGCAGACAGGGACAAGACACTATGTTTCAACTACTTGGGAACAATTTGACAAATCCTTAAGGATGTCCAAGGTCAGATGGTTGGAAAATAAGTCTCTAAGATGGTAATATCCATAGCTAAAATGTTGAAAAATTCAAACTAGAAATCCGATGCATAACAAACCAAAGTGCAGCATGGCCTAACTCAGATACAGCTCGATCCTACTGAACTCATATGAGATACTCTGTCCTTCCAGTCTACATTATCAAATTAGCATATAGTCCCTACTGTCAAAAATACCACAAGGTCAATAAATGCAGTTATTTATATATAATAACTTACAGCATTAAAGTATATAGAAATGTTATTCGGTAGGTGTTTGTGGTCCTATGGTTGTCAGACTAACATCTCTCTACCCCTCTGGAGTTGTTCCTAGTGTATCTCATGGTAACATACATGTGCACACTGGTGACTTTGAACACAGTCATGGACTCCTAACATGTGGCTCAGTCATGAATGTTTTAAAGAGATAAAAACCAGCTGCATATTAAAATTCCAATAAATGTGTCCCATGACATCCAAAGAATTATAAATCATGTTATCCTGACAACGAGAACCAGGGGTGCTTACTGACTAAACACATCAGAAGAATATCATCAAAGTGTCCGATGCGCAAACACTGTCTGAACACAGCTGTAAACCAGGGAGTCTTGCCTTAGGGAAGTCCCTGTGGATGGCATTCAGTCAGGCCAATCCCGAGTCTCCCAGGTGACATTTCCCTCCGGGACTCCTAAGTGAGATAACACTTGCGTGTTGGTTAATCAGCCACTAGTCATGACTGAATCCACCCAAGAGAAGGAACTGAGCAGTTGAAGAGATTCCCCTCCTTTGGAGTATACCTCGAGGAAGGGTCAGACTTGGTGAGCGTGACAAAGGTGGCCTATCAGAGACCCCTAGGATCTCATCAGCATGATGAACTTTAGCTGGTGTGTCATTAGACAGAGAAGATGCCTCTAATGTTTGTTCCCTGGGAAGACAGGTGAATCCAGGGGCATTCTAGACTCAGTGGGAACAACCACACCAACTAACAGGCCATAAGGAGGAACCACTGAATTTTAAGACAGCATCATGAAGCCTGTGTTCTATGAACATGCTGCTGGAAAATTATAAATGTTTTGGAGACAGGTTTTCCCTATGTAGCTCCAGCTAGCCTTCAAATGGTGCCCCTACTGCTTCACCCTAGATGTTTTTCAAGGAAGGAAAAAAAAAAGTCCCACATGACTGCAAAGCAAATAATCCCCGAGTTGAAAATGAATCAAAAAGAAAAATGCAAAGATATAAATATCAAGTCATGTCAAACTTTATGGAAGTGCAGCTAAAGTAATAGCAGGAAGCAGCATGCAGCTCTGAATAAACACAAGAAAAATGGAAACACCTGCCTAATCCCAAGCAAGTGGGTAAAGCTCCATGTGCACTTTTAAGCTGTAGGTGCTGGTTAGATACCATTTCTTCAGATTGGAAAGGTAGAAGACCATATCCATGAGACTGAGGGTACCAAGGTCGACAGATGTAACCTGATCATGTGTCTGTGCATTCTAGTCCTTTAGCCCCTTCCCCTGACACTTGGAAATAGAGAAAGGTCTACTGACCTTGGAAGTCAATAGGACATAGGTTTGGTTAAACAGTTACTCATATGTAAGTGCGAGAGAAAACGTCTATGTTCCTTCCAGTTTCTGTCTAAGATGGGAGAGTCTCGGGCTAAATTGTGGTTTTATGAATCAAAGCAATGTGTTGCAGAGGATCTGTACCCACCCAAGGTGTCATTTTAACATGTCCTGTACACACTTTGTCTCCAGCTAGGACAAACCCTGAGGAGCCCTTTCATGAAGTTTGTAGCCCACGCGGTGTCTTTTACCATCTTCTTGGGACTGCTAGTTGTGAATGCCTCCGACCGGTTTGAGGGCGTTAAGACTCTGCCCAATGAGACCTTCACAGACTACCCCAAGCAGATCTTCAGAGTGAAAACTACACAGTTCTCCTGGACAGAGATGCTCATCATGAAGTGGGTCTTAGGTAAGCCGGCTGCTCTGTCTTTCCCGTCTCTCTGACGAAGATGACATCTCTAAGTACTGACTCAAGACTCCTCTTCTGGGTCTGTGCATACTCCTGGCTGATGTGACGACCAACACAAAAGTGAAGGTGCTGTACAAGCAGCAGCATAAGCCCCAGTTTTGAAAGGAAACTCATTTGAAGGGAAGGGCATCTGCTAGGCACTCTCGCATACAGGTGTACTGCATATGATTACAAACCTTTCTTGCCTGGGAAACGCTGATCATTTAGATCCCTACAAGCCTTAGAACAAGCCTATTTTTAAGAATGGTAGAATTTTATAGCTTAAAGGACACCTAAATTTCATAGCTGAAAGTATGCTTGTGTTAATCCAAATATGTGGACTTGTATAGTAAATATTACCTAAAATTTGGGTAGTGCCTTGGTTAAGTTTCTATTGCTATGATAAAGATCTTGACCGAAAGGAACCTAGGGAGGAAGGGTTCATTTGGCTTACAGATTCTGGGTCACAGGCTACTGAGGGAAGTCAGCGCAGGGACTTGGGACAGGAACCTGGACGGGAAAACAGAAGTGGAGGCAATGCGAGGGAGGTGCTGCTTGCTGTCTAGGTCCTCCTGGCTTACGCAGCTTGCTTTGTTTCTATCAGGAAGGAACACCTGCCCAGAGGTGGTGCTGCCCACAGTGGGCTGGAACCTTCCACATCAATCATTAGTCAATGAAATCTCCTACAGACTTGCCCACAGTCCAGTCCAATGGAAGCATTTTCTCAATAGAGAGTCTTTCTTCTCAGATGATTCTAACTTATGTCAAGTTAAAAAACAAAACCAAAAACCAAAACATAAACACACACACACACACACACACACACACACACAAACCAACACAGAGAGAAAGATGTTGAAGTTAAGTCCTGGTTCCACCTCCCAGTCCCATGCTTCCAGAAATAAGACTCAGGCAAGTTATATTTACAAATACCTTGGCCATATAGCTAGGCCCTACTCTGACTAGACCATAGCTAAAGGTAACTCACTTATTTTAACCTACATTTGGCTACATGGCTGGTTACCTGTGTCCATGTGTCCATGTGTCCATCTCCTCATCTTTTTGGGCTCCTCTCCCTGCCTCCTTCTCTCCCAGAATTCATTCTTTTCCCAATGTCCCACCTCTATTTCCTGCCTAAGCTATAGATACACTAGAGGCTTTTTAATTGACCAGTGAGGCATCCATACAATACACAAGACGATCTCTTTACTGTAACAGGTGTTATTTGTTTAAATGAATGTGCTAAATGGTTGTGAATTCCTATCTGTGCTGATATTTTGTGCTTCCAAGATTTGCCACAATTGCCTAGGAAATGGCTTCCAATGCCTCTCATTTATTACTGGAAATGGGAAAAATGCTATTGATTTCTTTTTTCTAACAATGAAAACTGCAAATCAGTTGACAGGAGGAAAATTGAAAACTTGCCAAAGCTATCATCAGGGATACAATAAGTGAGCAAAATTTTAATAAGCTGTAAACTTTATACTGCAAAGATCTGAATTTAATGGGAGATATTTCTAGTGAAGTAAAAGTTTTAAAAGAACTGAATTAATGCGCAGTAATGAGAGTTGATCAATTAATTAAATTGGTTTAACAGTTATTCACTCAGATTTTCCTTTCCTGACAAATATTTAATATTTGTATAATTATTATATTTACAAATATTAAGTAAAAATGTAATCAGGATCAAAGTGTTTGTGCCATCAAACAGCAAAATCATGAACAGATATGTAAAAAGATTACACAACACATGGCTGGGTACTGACATGTAGCCCAAGAAAGTTACAAGAGATAAACCACCAGAGAGCATCATGGCTGCCCAACCTGGGGAACCCTGGATAAATGGGCCCTACACTATACCACAAAGTAGGCAAGTAGAGATCGTGAGAATAATGTGCTGACCTGGGGCAGTCAGGGCAGCATGTCATGCTTCCCAGGGATGTGTGATCAACTGGCAAACCTGTGGCCAAAGAATTGTCTACTCAAGTCATTGACATCAAAGTTGAATAGAGAATATGCAGAAGCTTAGTGTGGGTTAGGTCTGTGGCCTTTTGCAGTTCAGAACCTGCCCCAGGCCTCTCTCACACAGCCCCTTGGTTTAACAACATCAAACACTTTATAACACCAGGCTCTTTTCAACATTCACATTCAGAGTTTATGAGTAAAAGTTTAAAGTGTTTACAGTGAGAATCTCTCATTCACCCCACTTTCCTACCTGCACCCCAACTTCAGTGAGTACAAGAAGATCCCTTTCTTTAAACAAATACAGTTACTTTAAGCTAAGCTTCCTAGGCTATGACATTTTTCCCTGAGGCCTCTTACAGCTCCTCCTAGGTGTCAGGGCCTTAACACAATAGGGCAGGTGTGTCTCCAGATGGTGGCTCTCAATACTTACACAACTTGATTTCTGCCCATCAGAGCAGAGTGGAGTTTTCATGACTTAATCACCTGAAGACAAGAGCCACTCACTCACAGTGACCTCTTTCTTGCCTTGTTCAATACAGAAAAAAAAAGTCTTTGCTTTCTTATTAAAGGGGAGAAACTTGCAAAATGTTTATTACAGATAATTTTAAAAAATATAAAACTGAAGAGAGGAACAGAATGAATCCATATGTCTGTCTCTCATCTTGAATACTTAAGGATCCATGGCCAATCGGGCCCCTTCTCCTTTTCCTTCATTCCATGTTATTTTGAAACAAGGTCTGGGATCATGAAACTTTCATCTGTTAAAAAAAAAAAAAAAAAAAAAAACCTTGTATTATTTCCAGGCATAGAGTGGTACACACCTTAATCCCAGCACGCTGGAGGCTCTGGAAGTTCAAGGCCAGCCTGGTCTACACAGTGAGTTTCGAGCTAGTCAGGGCTACGGAGAGTATTACCACATAGTAAAGTCTGTTCTCTTCTTTTTCTTTTTGATCCCACACTCTCACAGGTTTGTTTTTTGATCCCACACCCTCACAGGTTTGTTTGCCATGCCTGTGAATCTTTTAATCCTGGTAACTTTTTTGATTTCAGATATACTTTTCACTTTGTGAAATTTATATTCTTTTCATATTCCTCAATTCTTTTTATATCTTTATATCTCTCATTTCCTTCCTCAGTGTGCCTGCATTTCCCTATAAATCCTTGAATATATTGTCTATATTTATGGTGCTTTTTAAATTCTGTCACTTTTGTGTAATTTCCCCTGATTAGTCTTTCTCCTAGCAGTTGACATTTATCAACACCGATCGATGATTACTTCACAAACTGTGTTGTTGAGCATCCGGGTTTTGTTGCCTGAGCCATTTCTCTTGCTATAATGGAAAAACGAAGGTTGGGTAACCCCTAAAGCAAACAGGATTATTTTGCTCTTGGCTGTGGAGGGGGCAGCTGTGTCTGACAAGAACCTCATGGTGGAATGTAGGGGATAAAGCCGAGTGAGTGGTTTCATGATCCCTGCCTTGCTTCAAACTAACACAGGGTGGACAAATGGGAAACTGGGCAAGATTGACCACAAATCCTTAGTGTGGGAAGGCGAAGCCAAGTGTGTGAAATAAGATACCAGAGGCAACTCCACCTCATGATAACCTGGTCACAATCCTCCACAGGACCAAGAAGCCACTGGTGTGAGGAAAACACTAATCCACATCCATGACTCAACTGGCCCCTGATGAACCCAACCTCCCAACACTGGCACATCGATTGAGCCTCTGTTCTGGTATGGACAGGCCATCATCAAACCACAGCATGGCCTTCCTTCTAAGGACAGGCCTTATGCAGAGTGGGTATTGCACTTTTGCATATCACATGAGTCATTTTTCAAATTTTGCTAGAGGGCCTCTGGAGAGCTGAGTTTACCATGACTACTTATTTCTGTGCTGTACAACTCACTTCAGAGGTCTTAACTAGAAGCCTCGGGTGTCAACAAGACCTTTCAGTTCTGGGTGGTCACAGCTCAAATGTCTCCCCATGAAGGTGAGCTTTCTGGCTGTTGTATGCGGAACTCCACTCCATGTGCTCATGGCTTGGAACTCAGCCATGAACCCGACTTAAACATCTAGAGTCTCGGTTCCTTTTGTGTCTGTGCTTGTGGGTTTGCTCTCAGGCTTGCACGGCACCCTTCCCTCAGAGGCTGTCATAGCACATCTTATCACACCATCCCCTCCAGCCAGTGACCCTGCTGCTGTGCTCTGGACTCCCTCTGGAGCACTGCAGATGGACCAGGAGCTTCCAGAAAGGATGCTAGCCTTCCTATTGGCATACGGGGCCATGCTCCCGTCGTGCCTCTTTCTAATGTCTGCAAATGCTTCCTCATCTTATTTAAAATCTGGGAACAGAAAGCAAGACACACTCTCTAAGACAGACGCAGAGACCTTTATCAGAACTAAAGAGGCCAGGCCATGGCAGCACATGCACTTGTAATCATGGTGGCTGAAACGATGTGAAGTCATCTTGGGCTATAGAGGAAGAGCCTGACTGGGGGTGAAAGAGGGAGAGAAGGGGAAGTGGGGAGACAGACTGAGAGAGACAGAGGGAGTAAAAGGATATAATTCCTCTATGTCTTCCTACATCTAATCAGTAATCAACCTTCTGTAGGAGGCGAGTGGATCCCTCTCCCTTCCAGGCTTCAGATTCTACCACAATAGCTGAGCATCCGGACAGCATCTTATCCCCCACTGTAGTAGTCTGAAAGCGTTTTCGCCAGAAGGGGTGGTGTACCCTAGAGCCTAGAACTTGTAGCAACTTGAACACGTTCCAAACAAGTGTTTCTGAGATCTTCCCCCTCAGAGAGAACAGAGTCTTCCCCCTTGGAGAGAACAGACGACGGCCACTGGGTAGAGGCTTTGGAGGTTGTAGTAGAAGCTATGTCACAAGGCTTCAGTGTGTTTAAGAGTGCTGGGCTAAGAAGGGATGGCTGAGGGACAGGGGCAGAGGCAGGGTGCCAGTCCCAACATCCCTATAGTAAGTTGGACATCAAGTGGCTAGTGAGAACAGATAGAGTCAATATCTACTGCTGAATTACATGCGAGATGTGGAGGAGAGAGAACTGTTGGAGACAGTAACTTACAAAGTGGTCTAAAAGGAAGTCATTCATGGGGAAGGGAGACATGGGAGTGGGGGGGGAGGTATTTTGGAGGAAGAGAAGAGAGATAAATGAAGACTCCAGTTTCAGATATATATTAGAATCTTTTCCAAAGGACAAAGATTTCTACCATCTGGAGAGAACCAGAGTATGTCAGACACTTGAGAGAAAAGGTCAAGTAGTAAGTAGTGTCTGCATATGAACCTTGAAGGAGAAGCAGGGGTGGGGTCAGGAACAAATTTGAGCACAGCAGTATATTTAAGCAAATGATCCCATCACTCTCATAAACTAAGGATCCAGCCGCAGGGCACAGAAGGCTAAGGTTTGGGAACATGAGCATTATCTAGCAAAGGAAGACACAAAGAATAGCGGGCCATGAGCAGAGGAAGGAACCAGGGAGTGCTGCCCACGGGGCATGGAATGCTGAGTCCCGAGGTTTGGCCATCGAGAACCAAAGCTCCTAAGTAGATGACAGGAATGAGATCTGGTGTTCATGTCTGGAACCTGGCCTTTCCAGGGCCATGGGCACTCTGTCATTCACTGTTCCAGGGAGCAAGGTCATATTGAAGGCATGAAGTAAATGGTATAGTTGACACACTGATGGCGATGTGTTGATGGTGTTGGTTGGTATTTTCTATTTCATCACCTTTTCTTGAAAGATACGTCTAAATGTTAGGCATTTTATCAAGGATTAGGTAGTACTTCGCCAGGCACTAGGGAAACAACAGTAAATATGACTAGTATAAACTTGCCCTAAATACCTGCTGGAGCTCTTTAATGATTGCAAAAGTAATGACTTTGAAAGATCTGAGCACAGTTCTTTGTCCTCTCGCGCCCTGAGATGCAGCATCTAAGCCACTCAAACATGGAAGAGCAGGAAGTAGCCTTACCCCCTGCTGATGTTCTTTGCCTTCTGCTCCCTGTCACAGCTAAGAAAGCCTTTAACCAGTGGCCAACCCAGATGCGCAAATCTCCTGTCCAGAGACACACCAGCATAGCTGTGGTATCAGAGCCAGCTGGCTGTAAAAGGACACATGCCATCGTTCCCTCCTTAGCAAATGCAGCTCAGGAGGTAAAAAGAACCTTGGGGTCTTGAGCAAGCCCAGCCTGCTCCTCTCAGGGATGGAGTCTTACCACTGAGAGGTGAAGGGTTCTGCTCAGACCTCCTGCTTCTGCCCTCCCCCTCCCCCTCCCATGCCTCAACACAGGAGTGAGAGTGATCCACTGAACCCATAATCACCTCTTGTCATGGTCTCAAAACTTTCATAGCTATCCATCTCCCTCACAGTGACAGCTCGTGACATCACACCAGCCTAGGATGCCCTCAACTCTCCAATCCCTCTGTTTTCTCTGCCACCACCATCTACCTCATTCACTGTGTCAGCTCCACTGTTCACCTTGATGGTTTCTGCCCCCGAGCTCTCTCCCAGGCTGTTCTTCCTACGGGGAGCTACGTGGTTCTTGCTCATTTGTGTCCATTTCTGTCCAGGTCTTTGTGTGAGAAAGATCGTGGGAAGGGACCCCAGGGCCTCACGTACACTAGGCAAGCAATCTACCACAGACTCAGACTCCCAGGCCCCAGACTGTCAAAGGCCTTCTTCAGATGTGGCCTTTCATAAACAAACCTACTCCAAACCCTGAGCCCTCTTCCTCCTGGCCCCTTCTCTTTCTCCCTAACATGGAGCACTAACCAGACCACATGCCTGACTGTTTATGCAGCCATGAAAATGTGTCGCTGACTCACCCTCTCTCTCCACAGGAGCCATCTGGTCTCCTCAGTGATTTCATTCAGTGGTCATACATCATAGCAGTACCCTTAGTTCCCTACCGAGCTCCTCCTCCTGGGCCTAGTATCCTCCCCAGCATGTGCTGTGGGACAGTCAGGGTCAGAAGGGCATCCCCTGTCACTCCGAATGTTTCACCAAGCTATTGCAAAATACAAGAAAGTTCCTGCAGGGGGAATCAACACCACAGAAACTAAGGAGACAGCATCAGAGAGAGAGACTAACACCCAAGAGAACAGAGCATGGAGGGCACACCTGACAAGGAGGGGCATACTCCCTGGACAGTCATGCCATCTATGGAGCTGCTGAAGGAAGCCTTTGCAGTGAGCCACAGCCCAGCCGGAGGACAGTCAACAGCTGTCGCCTGGCTTGGCATTAAAGCAGAGACTCTGGGGTAGTTGAGAAGCCTGGATGATAGTCAACTGAAAGGACATCTCTAGAGATGCCCCTCAGAGAAGTGCGGTGCTCCAGAGAGCCATTAAGACCAGAAGACTCTCCTAATGCGAGGAGCCCCCATCTAGGAACCTTCTTGTGGAAGATTTTTCTCTCCCTAGTCTCAGAAGAACCTGGTATTGGTTGATGTTTTTTCTTTCTTTCTTTCTTTTTAAAATTTTTTTTCATTACAGTTGTTATTCATTATTTCATGGTGGGGTAGACATGCACACATGTGAAAGCCAGAGGGCAACTTGCAAGAGTCTCTTCTCTCCTCTTACTGTGTAGGGTCTGGGGACAGAACCAGTTGCCAGGCTTGGCACTCACTGGCTGAGGCAGTGCTCCAGTCCCACTCGCATGCTTGCAAGCAGCATGGGAATTCCCACTGATGGGATGAGGTGCAAACACCAGGACAGCACCACATATATGCAAATACCATAAAGAGGAAGAGCCTGGAACTGCCTGTCCAGAAACTATCATGGCTGTCCCTCTCGCCACTTGCTCTCTCCTGGTTGGCTTTCAGTTCCCACACCAGCTTCCTCACAACAACCTACCAGGATTATAGTGGCCAAAGGCAAGGCTGAGTCTGAGTTCTGGAGTCACACCTCCAGTTAGTCAAGAGGGAAAACCATACAGTCCTGCATCCATAATTTCTTCCTGGTTCTTAACAAATTCACTCTCTTAATGGAGGCTTTGGGTATTTAGCCAGAGAGTCCAAACACATCATCGGTGGTGGTTTGAATATGCTTGGTCTAGGGAATGGCACGATTAGTTGGTGTGGCCTCAATGGGGTAGGTGTGTCACTGTGGGCGTGGGCTTTAAGATTTTCATCCTAGCTGCCTGGAAGTTAGTCTCCCACTAGCAGCCTTCAGATGAAGATGTAGAACTCTCAGCTCCTCCTGCACCATGCCTGCCTGGATGCTGTCGTGTTCCCGCCTTGATGATAATGGACTGAACTTCTAAACCTGTAAGCCAGCCCCAACTAAATGTTGTCCTTCTAAGAGTTGCCTTGGTCATGGTGTCTGTTCATAGCAGTAAAACCCTAACTAAGGCAATTATGATTCATAAGAGTAGCAAAATTAAGTTATAAAGTAGCAATGAAAATAATTTTATGATGGGGGGGTCACCACAATATGAGGAACTGTATTAAGGGTCATAGCATTAGGAAGGTTGAGAAGCACTACCCTAGACTGACCTTTTCTCCCACATTTCCATGGCCACTACCTAGAACACCCTTCCCCCTACACCTGGCTAATTTCTCATTCCTTCCATAAATTCACCTTTCCCGAGTCTACCAATACACAGCGGGCTGGCACTCTGCTTGGTCCTATGTCTGTGTCCCTGTCTCCATAATCAGAGGTAGCTGTACTGCCAAGAGGCAAATGGATATCTATGGCTAGCATCATCATGGATGTTTTAGCCCCAGTTTGGTGCCTGGATCTCAACATCTGGTCAGTGGATGGTCTCTGACTAAACAGCCTAGACCTGTCCTAATGCAGGCATGGTAGAAATGGCACCATAGTCAGCAGAGAGCCCGCATAAGCTTGGACTGCTTGAATGCCTTTGGACAATTGACTTGCCAACTTTGTACATGAGTTTCATCTTCAAAATAGGGATAATTACAGTAGCTCTCAATTAGGATGTTATGAAGAATCAGGTGGTGTCCATAAGATGCTTAGCCCAGGGCTGGGCACCTAGAAGAAACTGGACAACGACTGGCTGCTGCACTCAGAAGTCAGGGGATAAAGAGGCAGATGAATTCTTGGTAAATTATTCATATCATCCTTCTGCCTGTCAAGCAAACAAACCTTGGAGATGCTAGCCCTGAGACAGTGTTTGGATCTTAGGGGTGGACAGAGAGCTTCTCAGTGTATTTTCCTTCCTTTGAGTTCACGGAACATCCTGTGCTGACCCAGTGTTGAGAAAGTAACTTAAGGAAATAGGCGATGTGAGACCCTGGGTTAGAGTATAAGGAGCCTCAGACTGTTTAAGAAATGTACACAGCTCTGACTTGGAACACCTTGAAGGGAAGCCCTTCTGAGAGGCCGGAAGGGAGCCAGTGCCTTTCCCTCTGTCAGGCCCCTCTCCACAGACCGCAGGCATTACTCAGACAAGATACTGATGCCCTCTGAGGCTTCTTGGGTGCTCTTGCCTCCTTCTCTGAGAAGCACCATTCTTAATTATCGGTGACCTTGTTCTTTGAACTCCAGGTATTTGTGAGTAATGGGAACTTGGCCTGGAGGAATCTCAAGCACCAAGCATCCTTTACCCCCTTGGGCTCCTGAGCTCTAAACATTTCTGATGACATGCTGGGTGAACAATCTGCGGCTCAGCTCCACTATAATCCCATGTGCTCCCTAGAGTGGTGGGAAGCAGGAGGCCCGGTTTCCCTCCCTCAAGTACTTCATTTCACTCGCTCCAGTTTTCATCAGGCATTCCAGATGCTCAAACCCTCACCCCATGTTACTTTTACTTATGGCCTTGGAATGATTTAAATTAACCTCCGTGATTAATATTCAAATCTAGGAAGACTGACAAGGACATCTGACCGTGGAATAATTTTCACTGTCTAGTGAAAATAATTTCCATTTCAGTTTCATAGAGCTTTTGGAAGTTCCTCCAAAACACACTCAAAATCCAATATCCCACCACCAGTGAATGGCCAGCCTAGAACCTGAGCCCACTGTAAGGCAAATTAAAACTGATTAGCACCCACCCACTGGGGCACTGTTCATTTTAATCTAGGCAAAGAGAAAGTAAAAATAAATAATCCATGTTTTTTCCCCTAGCCTGTGATGGGTTTTCTTTCCTTTTTTTTAAAAAGATTTATTTATTTATTTTATGTATATAGGTACACTGTAGCTGAACAGATGGTTGTGAGCCTTCACGTGGTTGTTGGGAATTGAATTTTTAGGACCTCTGCTCACTCCGGTTGGCCCTGCTGGCTCTGGTCGGCTCCGCTCGCCTTGGCCCAAAGGTTTATTTATTATTGTACATAAGCACACCGTAGCTGTCTCCAGATGCACCAGAAGAGGGCGTCAGATCTCATTATGGGTGGTTGTGAGCCACCATGTGGTTGTTGGGATTTGAACTCAGGTGGAAGAGCAGACAGTGCTCTTACCCGTTAAGCCATCTCGCCAGCCCCCACTGTGATGGGTTTTCTAATAAGACTTTTAAATAGGCAAATAAAAGTATATTCTGGCATTAAGAAACCTATGGTGCACTGAATTACTGAATGAAGTCTGATAGAGTATGCACGAAACATATGCTTCGCTTAGAGAAAAACAAGCAAGGGCCAGGAGAAGTCCTTTAAACAGACCTGCAGGGGTTGGGGACACTTCTTGCTGTGGGAACTTCAATTTAACAATCAGCAAACAAAGATACGACTCTTCTACAGACGGTTGCTCTCAAAATACTTTTTGCCTTGGAAAAATATTTCAATCCTTTTACGTGAAGGGCTTTTTCCACTACCAAATGTTGATCCTACCAGTCCTTGGGCAGGGTCCCAAAGACTGAAGGCAATCAGCTCTTCACTGTCATGTGCTGTAGCACGTGAGACCCAGGCAGCCTCCCCCTCTGGAGGACAGAGCCACCACCAATGACCACTGGCAGAAGCATCTTTGACTCTAGGCTTTTTCAGCAGCTGAATCCTCAAAAGAAGCCTGTTTTATAATATGAGCCTGTCAGTGGACTTAGTGTACAGTCGGGTGGCGGCGGTTGGGTGAGAGACACATGCACACGTCCAGGGGCAGAGCCACAGGGTGGGGTGGGGGGGAGTGCTGCACCTCTGGTGTGGTGCTCTACCTTAGGGTTACTACTCGCACACACACCGAGGGTGTCAAAACAGAAGTGAATCAATACCATATGACCTGTTTAGTTGCTAAGGTAAAAGAGTTGACATTTGAAAGTGCACTCTAACTCAAAGTCCATCAAAGGATGATCTCTTCTTGTCAGAGGAGTCAGGAATGCCAGGAGCACTGGGCAATGGGAGGAAGTGACAATGGGAGGGAAGAGGTGGCAGCTTGGGGTATATGACATTTCTGGCACTGGCAGAACATTCCCTAGCTGCAGTCTCTGTGCATGGTAGGAATTTCACTTTAAGACTCTTAACATTAAAAGCAGAAGGTGTAAATACTGTGAACATTTCCAAGGTGGCCCCCAGTACTCGACAGCGGCAAGTCTAGAAGTCTACACACCGAAGTACTAGCCTAGGCCAGTGGTTCTCAACCTGTGAGTCATGCATGACCCAAGACCATCTGAAAACACAGGTATTTATATCAAGATCCATAACAGTTATGAAGTAACAAAAACAACTTTGTAGTTGGGGGGCCTCCACAACAGGAGGAACTATTTAAATGGGTCACAGCACTAGGAAGTTTGAGAACCACTCCCTAGTCCATCTTCCTCGGATGTCTGGGAGGAACCTGTAACATTTCAATTGTATACCCCTATTTCTACATTGCTCACTGTGTAACAACAGGGATGTATCTCTTTAAAATCCAATTCATTATTTAAAGGAACCATGGAGGAAATCCAATAGCCCTATGCTTAAACTCTCTGAATTAACCACAGAAACAGAAAACCTTTAATTTAGGGGAACTCAATTCTAGATCACATGTGGGACCTTCAGAAATTCTGCAAACTCAGCTCCCTTCCTTCCTAATTTATAAGTACTCCATATTAAAGTGTGTGAGTTCTGCAGCCTTATCTCCCACAGTATGTCTCCAAAGTCCGTCCATGGGCAGGAACCCTCTCCTCACTTTCAGAGATGGTTTACCTCATAAGGTCGGGGACAAAAATCCACGAGTATGTTTTTGAAGGTGTTTCCGTCTGTCTGTCTCTAGCCATTCCCACAGGGCTGATATTTTTGTTTCTACCTAGTTCCCATGGCATCTGCCAAGGTAACTGAAAGCTGGGCCTGGCCTTCTCCCACAGGAATGATCTGGTCGGAATGCAAGGAAATCTGGGAGGAGGGGCCGCGGGAGTATGTGCTGCACTTGTGGAACCTACTGGATTTCGGCATGTTGTCCATCTTCGTGGCCTCCTTCACCGCGAGGTTCATGGCCTTCCTCAAGGCCAGTGAGGCCCAGCTGTATGTGGACCAGTACGTGCAGGATGTAACGCTGCACAACGTCTCACTTCCGCCGGAAGTGGCATACTTCACCTACGGTGAGTTACAGGGGTCGCTCAGCCTGGTCCCAGGACCTGGGCTTTGGAACCTGGCAGGGCAGGTGTGCCTAGCACGCTTACAGAATGTGGAACTCGTCCGCGGCTTAGAAATGGATGTTTAGTGTTTGGAAGGATGGGTTTGTTTCGGGGAGGTTCTTGGAACATTTCTGTAGATTTTTGGTTTTGTTTTTAAAGAACCCCGCCCCACAACGTGGGAAATATATATACTGAAGTTTTCCCTCCACATTGAATCCTCTATTCCGCACAAAGGAAACTTCTGCTTTAGTTCAACATTCTTTCTTACGGTGAGACAGGTTCTTAAAAGAGAGGCATCAATACATTGAACATACAAGTTTGAAACAGGTTTCATGGAAGCTGGTAACACCACTTAAGGCAGCTGCCTCCAAGAAGTCTGAGGTCTACCGACATGTCTACTTGGGTGGCAGTGGGATTCTTGACTGCCCTGCAGAAAATAATTTCGGAATGAGCTATTAGGAATGAGCGTTGGAGTTCATGAGGAAGAGATTTTTGTAAGCAATCCTGATTAATCTCCTTGGATCAGCCTCCCCACAAACTCCGTGAAAGCAGGAGAGGGGCTGGTTTGGAAGGACAGCAAGACAGGATAACATGGTGATCATGATCAAAGCCCATACATGTGCATAAAACATCAGGATGAGCTCATTGTCATATACAACTAATATGCTAAATAATAAATTTTTTAAAAAGAGATTATGGTAAAGTTTTGGGTATAGCCATCAAGG
Source organism: Montemys delectorum (assembly GCA_019843815.1). Classification (NCBI taxonomy): domain Eukaryota; kingdom Metazoa; phylum Chordata; class Mammalia; order Rodentia; family Muridae; genus Montemys; species Montemys delectorum. Next base: position 19,216 of record JADRCD010234956.1, read on the forward strand.
GAAAGATATTTAGGAAAAAAATATCATGCACCCAAGTGTGGGTATGAGGTTCTTAAAAGAGTAGCACGCGCCCTGTTTGTGTATACATGTGACACACAATATTTTGGAGGCTTCTGCAGTTGTATTTGTTATGCTAATGAGCATGAAGGAGGTCACAGGCTGGCTCCCAGGATGTGTGGGATGGAATGACAGTGGCTAAAGTAAACTATAGGTCACAAGGAGTTGCATAATGGAATTAAAGTGTCTTTTCCCCTATAATTTTAGGATCTTGTCTGTGAGAATCCTGGAAATGTTCTGGTTTGTACTTTGTAACGCAGCAAGGCTGTACCAGAGGCCCACCCCCACGCATCATTGCTGTCGGAGCACTGATTGTTTAGAAATATATTTGTTTAGAAAGAATACAGGCAGCCTCTGAGGCTAATTTTTAAAATACTAATTCTTTGAAGTTGGTTTTCTTTTTGTTTTGGTTTGTTTTGGTTTGGTTTTGGTTTGGGTTTTGGTTTTGGTTTGGGTTTTTTTGTTTGTTTGTTTTTTGGGGGGTTGTTTGTTTGTTTGTTTGTTTTTTGGTTTTTTTGAGACAGGGTTTCTCTGTGTAGCCCTGGCTGTCCTGGAACTCACTCCGTAGACCAAGCTAGCCTCGAACTCAGAAATCCACCTGCTTCTGCCTCCCAAGTGCTGGGATTAAAGGTGTGCACCACCACTGCCTGGCATTCTTTGAGAATTTTAACAATGTCTTTTGATCATATTTGCCCCAAGCCTCCCCTCTAACTCCTCTCAGACCCACTCCTACCTCCCCAAACCTCACCCCAAGTTTGTGTCCTTTGCTTTTTTAACAAATTAACCCATATACTCTAGTTTGTGCTGTCCATATATTTATTATTCCTGGGAGTGGGAGGGGCATCCACTGGAACATGGTGGACCTACTGGGAGCCACATCTATAAAGAAAATGGACTCTCCCTCATAGAAGCCATCAACTGTCTATAGCTCCCGAGGTAGGGGCTGGAGCTCATTCGTTTTATTGATTTGGGCCATTCTGACAGGTGTGAGATGGGAATCCCGAAGTTCTGATTTGCATTTCCCTGATGAAAAAGGGCATTGTCTGTTTCTTTAGGTTCCCCAGCCATTTGTGTTTCTTATTTTGAGAGCTCCCCACATAGCTGGGTACCCCATTTTTAACTGGGATATTTGTTTTCTTAATGTCC
>JADRCD010234956.1:20818-53275 GCA_019843815.1 Montemys delectorum
AGCCATCTCGCCAGCCCCCACTGTGATGGGTTTTCTAATAAGACTTTTAAATAGGCAAATAAAAGTATATTCTGGCATTAAGAAACCTATGGTGCACTGAATTACTGAATGAAGTCTGATAGAGTATGCACGAAACATATGCTTCGCTTAGAGAAAAACAAGCAAGGGCCAGGAGAAGTCCTTTAAACAGACCTGCAGGGGTTGGGGACACTTCTTGCTGTGGGAACTTCAATTTAACAATCAGCAAACAAAGATACGACTCTTCTACAGACGGTTGCTCTCAAAATACTTTTTGCCTTGGAAAAATATTTCAATCCTTTTACGTGAAGGGCTTTTTCCACTACCAAATGTTGATCCTACCAGTCCTTGGGCAGGGTCCCAAAGACTGAAGGCAATCAGCTCTTCACTGTCATGTGCTGTAGCACGTGAGACCCAGGCAGCCTCCCCCTCTGGAGGACAGAGCCACCACCAATGACCACTGGCAGAAGCATCTTTGACTCTAGGCTTTTTCAGCAGCTGAATCCTCAAAAGAAGCCTGTTTTATAATATGAGCCTGTCAGTGGACTTAGTGTACAGTCGGGTGGCGGCGGTTGGGTGAGAGACACATGCACACGTCCAGGGGCAGAGCCACAGGGTGGGGTGGGGGGGAGCACTACACCTCTGGTGTGGTGCTCTACCTTAGGGTTACTACTCGCACACACACCGAGGGTGTCAAAACAGAAGTGAATCAATACCATATGACCTGTTTAGTTGCTAAGGTAAAAGAGTTGACATTTGAAAGTGCACTCTAACTCAAAGTCCATCAAAGGATGATCTCTTCTTGTCAGAGGAGTCAGGAATGCCAGGAGCACTGGGCAATGGGAGGAAGTGACAATGGGAGGGAAGAGGTGGCAGCTTGGGGTATATGACATTTCTGGCACTGGCAGAACATTCCCTAGCTGCAGTCTCTGTGCATGGTAGGAATTTCACTTTAAGACTCTTAACATTAAAAGCAGAAGGTGTAAATACTGTGAACATTTCCAAGGTGGCCCCAGTACTCGACAGCAACAAGTCTAGAAGTCTACACACTGAAGTACTAGCCTAGGCCAGTGGTTCTCAACCTGTGAGTCATGCATGACCCAAGACCATCTGAAAACACAGGTATTTATATCAAGATCCATAACAGTTATGAAGTAACAAAAACAACTTTGTAGTTGGGGGGCCTCCACAACAGGAGGAACTATTTAAATGGGTCACAGCACTAGGAAGTTTGAGAACCACTCCCTAGTCCATCTTCCTCGGATGTCTGGGAGGAACCTGTAACATTTCAATTGTATACCCCTATTTCTACATTGCTCACTGTGTAACAACAGGGATGTATCTCTTTAAAATCCAATTCATTATTTAAAGGAACCATGGAGGAAATCCAATAGCCCTATGCTTAAACTCTCTGAATTAACCACAGAAACAGAAAACCTTTAATTTAGGGGAACTCAATTCTAGATCACATGTGGGACCTTCAGAAATTCTGCAAACTCAGCTCCCTTCCTTCCTAATTTATAAGTACTCCATATTAAAGTGTGTGAGTTCTGCAGCCTTATCTCCCACAGTATGTCTCCAAAGTCCATCCATGGGCAGGAACCCTCTCCTCACTTTCAGAGATGGTTTACCTCATAAGGTCGGGGACAAAAATCCACGAGTATGTTTTTGAAGGTGTTTCCGTCTGTCTGTCTCTAGCCATCCCCACAGGGCTGATATTTTTGTTTCTACCTAGTTCCCATGGCATCTGCCAAGGTAACTGAAAGCTGGGCCTGGCCTTCTCCCACAGGAATGATCTGGTCGGAATGCAAGGAAATCTGGGAGGAGGGGCCGCGGGAGTATGTGCTGCACTTGTGGAACCTACTGGATTTCGGCATGTTGTCCATCTTCGTGGCCTCCTTCACCGCGAGGTTCATGGCCTTCCTCAAGGCCAGTGAGGCCCAGCTGTATGTGGACCAGTACGTGCAGGATGTAACGCTGCACAACGTCTCACTTCCGCCGGAAGTGGCATACTTCACCTACGGTGAGTTACAGGGGTCGCTCAGCCTGGTCCCAGGACCTGGGCTTTGGAACCCGGCAGGGCAGGTGTGCCTAGCACGCTTACAGAATGTGGAACTCCGCGACTTAGAAATGGATGTTTAGTGTTTGGAAGGATGGGTTTGTTTCGGGGAGGTTCTTGGAACATTTCTGTAGATTTTTGGTTTTGTTTTTAAAGAACCCCGCCCCACGACGTGGGGAATATATATACTGAAGTTTTCCCTCCACATTGAATCCTCTATTCCGCACAAAGGAAACTTCTGCTTTAGTTCAACATTCTTTCTTACGGTGAGACAGGTTCTTAAAAGAGAGGCATCAATATATTGAACATACAAGTTTGAAACAGGTTTCATGGAAGCTGGTAACACCACTTAAGGCAGCTGCCTCCAAGAAGTCTGAGGTCTACCGACATGTCTACTTGGGTGGCAATGGATTCTTGACTGCCCTGCAGAAAATAATTTCGGAATGAGCTATTAGGAATGAGCGTTGGAGTTCATGAGGAAGAGATTTTTGTAAGCAACCCTGATTAAGCTCCATGGATCAGCCTCCCCACAAAACTCTGTGAAAGCAGGAGAAGGGCTGGTTTGGAAGGACAGCAAGACAGGATAACATGGTGATCATGATCAAAGCCCATACATGTGCATAAAACATCAGGATGAGCTCATTGTCATATACAACTAATATGCTAAATAATAAATTTTTTAAAAAGAGATTATGGTAAAGTTTTGGGTATAGCCATCAAGGGAAAGATATTTAGGAAAAAAATATCATGCACCCAAGTGTGGGTGTGAGGTTCTTAAAAGAGTAGCGTGCGCCCTGTGTGTGTATACATGTGACACACAATATTTTGGAGGCTTCTGCAGTTGTATTTGTTATGCTAATGAGCATGAAGGAGGTCACAGGCTCGCTCCCAGGATGTGTGGGATGGAATGACAGTGGCTAAAGTAAACTATAGGTCACAAGGAGTTGCATAATGGAATTAAAGTGTCTTTTCCCCTATAATTTTAGGATCTTGTCTATGAGAATCCTGGAAATGTTCTGGTTTGTACTTTGTAACGCAGCAAGGCTGTACCAGAGGCCCACCCCCATGCATCGTTGCTGTCGGAGCACTGATTGTTTAGAAATATATTTGTTTAGAAAGAATACAGGCAGCCTCTGAGGCTAATTTTTAAAATACTAATTCTTTGAAGTTGGTTTTCTTTTTGTTTTGGTTTGTTTTGGTTTGGTTTTGGTTTGGGTTTTGGTTTTGGTTTTGGGGTTTTTTTTTCTTTTTTTTTTTTTTTGTTTTTTTTTTGGGGGGTTGTTTGTTTGTTTGTTTGGTTGGTTTTTGGTTTTTTTGAGACAGGGTTTCTCTGGATAGCCCTGGCTGTCCTGGATATCACTCTGTAGACCAAGCTGGCCTCGAACTCAGAAATCCACCTGCTTCTGCCTCCCCAAGTGCTGGGATTAAAGGTGTGCACCACCACTGCCTGGCATTCTTTGAGAATTTTAACAATGTCTTTTGATCACATTTGCCCCAAGCCTCCCCTCTAACTCCTCTCAGACCCACTCCTACCTCCCCAAACCTCACCCCAAGTTTGTGTCCTTTGCTTTTTTAACAAATTAACCCATATACTCTAGTTTGTGCTGTCCATATATTTATTATTCCTGGGGGTGGGAGGGGCATCCACTGGAACATGGTCAACCTACTGGGAGCCACATCTATAAAGAAAATGGACTCTCCCTCACAGAAGCCATCAACTGTCTATAGCTCCCGAGGTAGGGGCTGGGGCTCATTCGTTTTATTGATTTGGGCCATTCTGACAGGTGTGAGATGGGAATCCCGAAGTTCTGATTTGCATTTCCCTGATGAAAAAGGGCATTGTCTGTTTCTTTAGGTTCCCCAGCCATTTGTGTTTCTTATTTTGAGAGCTCCCCACATAGCTGGGTACCCCATTTTTAACTGGGATATTTGTTTTCTTAATGTCCAATTGTTTATAGTTCTTTATATATTGTAGATATTAACCTTCCATCAGATTCATAGTTGGTAAAGATATTTTCCCACTCTGTAGTTCCCTGCTTTGACCAAATGACAGTGTCCTTTACCTTACAGAAGCTTTTCAGCTTTGTGAGGTCCCACGGATTAATGTTGATCTTAGTGCCAGCACTCACAGTGTTCTAGAAGTCCAAGAGGTCTTTGATGTACCAATGAGTCAAGACCATTCCCTACAATCTCTTCTATCAGATCCCAGGTATTTGGCCATATGTTGGTATACCTCCTGTGTTAATTGTGCTGGATCTCTTGACTCAGATTTTAACTAGATCCCACAGTGAGGGGTTCCTTTACCTCCCTTTGTCTTTTTTCTGTCTTCCTTCATCTGTCTCTCTAGCCTACCGCAGTAAGGTTCTTATGATGTTATCAGACGCACAATATTATTTCTTATAAGAGAAAATCCTGGCCTTCAATTAATTGAAAATCATAGCCTATATTTTTTTATGTTTGTGTATGGATGTTTTACATACATGTATGTCTGTGCACCCACATGCTTACCTGGTGCTAGCAGAGGTTCTGAGCCATCATGTGAATGCTAGGAATTGAACCTGGGTCCTCTGGAAGAGCAGGGATCTTAACCACCAAGCCATCTCTCCAGCCCCCTGTTAGCTAATTTTGTCCCAGAGCTTTAAAATTAGAGAGATAGAGTCAAGTCTAGCTCCATCGATTACTTTCTATTTTTTATTTTTTAACTTTTGTGTCTCCACTTTTCACGTGTAAGATGAGGATTAAAAACTCCAAAAGGTTTGTTTTGGGTTAAATAAAAATGATGCAGATTGAAGATGTTTGCATTATCCATGATCATAGTAAAAAGTTCAATATAACAGTTGTTATCAATACTACCTCTTTTTTTAAAAAAAAAAATCTCAATCACTGCACTCTGTGTTGTAAAAGAGAATGATAACAGAGTGAGATACTGTGGAGGGGGGCGGGAGGAGCCCTTGGGAACTGGGGGATGGGAGGGTGGGGGAGGAACCTTGGGGATTTGGGGAGTAGGGTTGGAGGTGGTGGTGGAGGGGGGTAGGATGTGGGGATACGCATAAAGGTGGGAGTGGAGGGGGAGTGATAGAGGTAGAGTGGGGCAGGGGTTAAGGGTAGGGAGATGGAGGTAGGAGTAGGTAGAGGGGGCAGAGGTGGTGGGGGTTTGAGGGTAGGGGGTGGAGGTGACAGTGATAAAAGGTAGCTGGTACTTAGTAAGTATTAATTACTGGCACATATTTTAAAGGGTTTGAATGTCAAAAGTCCCTCCTGGTAGATAAAAACAAATGTCCCTTCTAACCACAGAATGGCGGGGTACAGCCATGACCTTTAACTGTCCACATAATGCAAATGTGGGAAAAGACAAGCGAGCGCCTGTTAAAGCCACTGCCTCCTGGCCCCTGCTTCCAGCATTTTTTGGTTAACAAAAGCAGGTTTCTCTTGAGTCGTATATGTTTTCCGGTCTGTGCTGCTTCGGTGCCTGGAGGAAAGATGGACACATTCTTCTTAATGCCACGATACAGGCTGCAGTATTGTCCCCGTGCTGACTTCTATTCCCCTGTGAGTTGTATTAGGTCCCAGCTCAGCTCACAGCACACTATTGCCCTTGCCTTTTCCGGCTCACCTTGGGCCCTTGGAAAGGTCCCGGAGCTCTTGCTGCGCGCGTGTGCTCCAGCTATGGGGGCCGAGCGCCCTCTTGTGGCGAGCCTTGCCGGCGAGCCTTCCAACCATTTCAGTATCAAAAAAGTAGGCTGGGGTGACGGAGAAGGGAGGTTTCAGGTTGTAAAAAAGAGTTTTTTCTGATGGTAACAGCTCCAAGATGAACATCCCTTTGTGTGAATCACGCGGTGCCGTTTATTTTAGGCCCACTCGGTGCTATGGCTGTGACAAGCCCATTCAGGCTGAATGGGCTGCACCGGAAGTCCGGCCTCAGCCGCCAGGAACGTAGTTCCTAAAAACTACAGCTACCTAGGAGCAGTTTTTACTGTTACAGCTGAGGTTGAAGGTGGCAAATTAAAGGTGACATTTAATAAAGGAATTCATTTTAGTGTCTGTTTAATAGAAGAAGTCACTTCTGATTTCATGTGGAATGTATGTGTCATTTATCCATAGAGGGCAGCAGGTATTTTAGAAAACACGTACTTTGACTTCCCTAGGCTTCTGAATTCTGACTTTGGTAAAAAAAAAAAAAAAAAAAAAAAAAAAAACTTAGAGTCTGCATTATTGTGTTCCAAATGTAATTTGGAATGCACTACATTAAACTGTCAGCACAGCTCCCCTCACTAAAGGTTTCTCTATTATAATTAATTTAACAGAGCCTAGCTTTGAAAATAAAGAATAAAGTTCCTCCCCCACTCCATCTCCCGTGGGGTGCCAAGAATTGCCATGTAATATGCTCTCTATTTGCACTTACTGGCTCAGAAAAGGGCCCCATACCCCAAAATCCAATCTTTAAAATGGCAACAGTAATGTCTGCTCTACGGGGCTGTTGTGAAAATCACAGCTAATTTAGTGTGAGGGCTAATTTAAGTTTCTCAATGTTTCTCATTTAAGCTTCCTTCAGCAGTTCTCAACAGGGATGCTGTTAGCTTTGTCAGCAGGGCAGTTTTTACCGTGTGGTGCAGTCTGGGGCAATATACCCAGGCACTGAGAGGCAGACACTGTCCGGGAGGGAGGTGCTGCCTGCCCTTGCCTGAGACTTACTGTTTGTCCTGACACCTAGGAGCCAGGCTGAGTGCTGTCCATTAGACATTAGGCCTGCGGTAGGCCCCAGTGGAGGCTCACTCAGCTATATTGGGGCTTGTAAGGCACCTCAGGCCCCGGGACTCACCAGTAAACACCAGCATTGTCCCTCCAGTAGCGCATGGCAAGCCTGTTTGACTGGTCACCCACTTTGAGACTCTAGCTCCGTCAGTGAGAAAGGCTGCCAGCATGCACTTTTGGGGTGAGGGGACGGGAAGAGAGCAAGATTGTGTTCACAGGCAAACCCTTCAGATTTCTGGTCCCAGAAGCTGCTTTGTTCTGGCTTGTGGCTACCTGCACATGTGGTTAGATGTCCGTTCAGTCACTTCACAGGCATTTATCTGCTCTGTACAGACCCTGCCCAGAGCTCTTTGCATGTGTGGCTTAAAGGTCAAAGCCCCTTTAGGCTGATGAGATTGTCTGCCATGATCACACACAGGGACAGCGTGGCTCAGGAAAGCCAGTTCTGATTCCCGCAGCATTTGTCCTAATGGATATGCATGGGACACCACAGGAGCTCACAGAAGACCATGAACCCCACCCAGACTGCTGGACTTATGGGCAGCTTCTGGAAAGGGATCATTCTGTAACTGAATCTCGAAAGGATGATTGCGAATGAGTCAGGTCTGAAATAAAGTTCCAGGCAGGTGAGATAGCTCATTCCAAAAGAATGGTGTCTTGTGTGCTGAGGATCACCTAAGGGCAGAGAGGACAACAAAGAATGCTACCGGTGCCTAACAGGTGGAGAGATGGCTCAGCAGTACAGAGCACTTGTCATTCTGCAAGAGGACCAGAGTTCAACTTCTGGCACCTCTTCAGATGGCTCCCCACCACCCGAAACTCCAGCTTGAAGGGTTCTGAGGCCCCTCTACCCTTCTTAGCTCCCTGCACGCATGCAGACATAAAATAATAAAACCAAGTCTTCAAAGACACCTAACTGGGTGCTCTTCCAGAGCAGAACCCCCTCCCATCCCCCAGCAAGTAACATAGATTCTCTTCTTTCAGCCAGGGACAAGTGGTGGCCTTCAGACCCCCAGATCATCTCGGAAGGGTTGTATGCCATTGCGGTTGTCCTCAGCTTCTCCCGGATCGCCTACATCCTGCCAGCCAATGAGAGCTTTGGGCCCTTGCAGATCTCCCTGGGCAGAACTGTGAAAGATATCTTCAAGTTCATGGTCATCTTTATCATGGTATTTGTGGCCTTCATGATCGGAATGTTCAACCTGTACTCCTACTACCGAGGTGCAAAGTACAACCCAGCGTTTACAACGTGAGTACCACAGCATATTCCCTCCGAGAGACCATCTCTGGGCATCCCAGGAATCCTCGGGGGCCTGCAGGCAGTTCCTTGCAGAACTCAACTTTCCTTGAGGTTGGTGTGAGTTTTGCTCTCAGTGTTTTAAGGCTTGGGTTCTGAAATTAGAAGAACAAAGGACTCAAATTCTCACTCTGCTACTATGTAGCTCAGGCTGGCTGGCAACCGAGGATATAGATGAGGTTCGTCTTGAACTCGTAGAGATCTACCTGCCTCTGCCTCCTGGGTACTGACATTAAAAACATAAGTCACCCATACCCAGCCATTTCTTCAGTTTTAAAATGGGTATGGATCCGTTGCTTTGCTGTTACTATGATAAACTACCATGAACAAGAGCAAATTAAGGCAGGATCAATGAGTTTATTTGGATTTACAGTTTCAAGTTGGAAGGGCATCCTTGATGGCAGGAGGAACATGGTCTCAGGCAGATGGATCGGTAAACTAAGAGATCATGTCTCCAGTCACGAACAAAGTAGAGAAAGAGAAAATTGGAGGTAGGGTGGGGCCGTGGACTCTCAAAGCCCACCCCTAGTGATCTACTTCCTTCGGCAAGGCTAGTACCGCCTCACACAACGCCACCAACTGGGGACCGGTTGAGCCTCTGAGTGGCGTTTCTCATTCAAACCACCACGTAGGGGTGCAATGCCTGCATCATGACAATAATGTGGGATTGGGTGACCCAGAAAGTACACAAGAAATGGGGGGTTACCATTATGATTATTACAGCAATACACTTCCCCTATATTACTTAGGGACAGAACCTGCCAAACCCCGCACGCCGACATGCATGCTATTAGGTCCAGAGAGGTATAATCCAGGGGGAGAAAGACTGGGGGAGGGGGAAGTAAGCAGGCTGGGAGGGAAAAGAGGGACAGGGAAGGTGAACAGAGGCTGCTACCAGACGTGCACCCTGCGCACAACAGACTTCTCCAAGGAAATAAGATGGACACATACCATCTCAGAGTCGCCTATTGGAAAGATAAAGAGAACTGATCAGTCAGACCTCTCCCATCCATCTGCTGTCTCCTGAGTCAGTCACTACCTCTCCTAGAGTCTAAGGAAGCTCTGGGGCTGAGTGCTGTCCACACCCAGCTGAGCACAAAGTAGGTTCTGCAGCTTCATGGGCCTCTGCAGCCAGAGGCCGAGGCCCAGGCAAGGGAGGCAAATTACTGCTATGGGGAGTCCAGCAAGCCAGAGGCAGGGTAGCACAATGGTGCTACACCCCACTCCACAGCCCAAGAAGGAAGGCACAGATCACACACAGCCTGTATGCAAAAGATCCAAAACTTCTCCAGGAGGCCACCGGGAGCACTGAGCTGAATCTAGTAAACGGATATGGCAGAGTTTTCACCCTGACAGGCAGTACTGGCTGATGGCCATTAGCCACCTCATTGGACGTATCCGAGGCCGTGTGTCCACATCGGTGTCAACACAAAAACAGCCCTCATCTTAAAGGGACTAAGAGATAGATTTGCGGAGCCATTTTCAGTGTCCATGGCACAGGAACACTTAGGCTTAGGTTTTCCCAAATTCCGTGTTCCAGCATGGAAGCAGTTTCATGGTATTATATAGTTTCGCAGAAAGATCAAAACAAGTTTAAGATATATTGGTGTGGGTACGTCCGAGAGGCAGGCGGGTTCAGTGAGATGGGGTAAGCTTTTCTACAGGCTAGGATGCTGTCTAAACCTCTAGGTTGGCAATGGTTAGTAGGCTGCTAAGTTAATAAGATACTAAAAGGTTTTTTTTCTATTATCATAAGCTGTTAGTCCTGATATAAAGATGGGCAAAGAACGGCTGTTCTTGGGGGCTAGAATGAGTCCAAGATAAGGTAGCCAGCCTTTGGACCAGCAACATTCCAGTCTTTCCAAAGAACTGAAATTCTAAGTGCCGATCTGTCTCTGCTGACAGAAGCTTCTGTCCAGGAGTTCTCGTTCACATCTGGAAAGAGGGAACGGGGTCTGCCCCCTTTATTCACAAGTACCCTCACCCTCCACCACAGCCGAGTATTCCATGCCAAGCATCCTGGTGCCGTGTCTCCAGTCTCAGCCATTCTCCAGACCTATCAAGTTCAAGAACTGCTCTTCACTAAGCTTTGGCCAGAATCTTGGGGGACTGCAAGACCAAGTATCCACCCACCCAGGGCAGCAGCTGGGACCAAGAGGGCTAAGAATTTCCTGACACCTGTCCCCGGGGGGGGGGGGGGGCATCTCAGTTTTCCAGCCACTTCAGATGGACTGGTCCCCTGGGTGATCCCCACTGTCACGAGGCCTCAGATGGCTCTGCTTCTGGAGAAATCACTCATCAAGAGGAGATACGCTATCTAAGAACAAAGTGGTTTGGCCTCCACACCACTTACCTCAGAGCTGGGGTGGCACTGCCTGCTCAGCGGGCAGCCCCGCATGCTGCTGACTTACGGGTGGGAAACGTCTACCAAGAGCAGGTGCCAGGCCCAATGTTCAGGAAGAAGGGGAGCCTGAGGGTTGCAGGCTGGGTGGGGGCAGCAGCACCTCAGGGGTCAGATTGGATTTCCATCCGATCTTAGCTGGGACTCACAGTGCAGCCTCCGGCACGGTCTTAAATCCCCGGGCCCTGAATTGCTGCTTCTCCGACAGAAGTAGGAGGAGGAAGACTAGCCTCACAGGACTGTTGTTAGGCTCCTCGGAGAAAGGGAGGGCCGTGCAGTGCATAAGCCTCCAGCATTGGCAGTGATGGCGATGGGTGCAGCGACTGAGCAGGTGCTCTAGCACCCTCCCTGGGCAGTGGCCTGGCTTACCGACTGGCCACAGCTCATCATGTTGTCAATCGGACCCCTTTTTATTTCTCCAACACCTGTTGAAGGAATGGAATAAACCTGACACCCAAAAGCGAATTTGCTCTGACTGGGCTGGGGATGTGTGTGTAGAGGGTTGGCAGGACAGAGGGACAGCAGGCCAGGACCTAAAGACATCCAATCAGCAGGAACCACATTGTCAACAGCTGTGGGGAAGATGTCTGCCAAGAAGGAAAGGCTCGTGTGTTTTCTAGCCTCACACATCTGCTCCCATGGGCCAGGCACCAGAGACATCAGCATCAGACATCAAACACCCCCGGCCTTCTAGTGTGGGGACAAGAAGCAAGGGACACAGCAGACATAGCCAAAAAAGGACACCCTCCCCCTCCTCCTCCTCCACAGGTCCTGAAATGTGCTGCTGCATAGCTGTGAGCAGGATTGATTGAATGGGAAAAGTCAATGGAGAGCAGAAGCAGAAAGAGGAGAGAGTGGGTTGTTGCAAATGGCATTCCTTACCACTAGACTGCACGATGACATGAAGCATGTCACCCCCAAGAGATCAGTTGTGGCCTTGAAAGTGCCCTGACAGAATCAAGGAGGCGCGTGTATTGGGGACCTGGAGTTGCGTGGAGTCACTGTGCTAGAGATAAAGTTAAAAAAAAAAAAGCCACTAAAGTAACACTCTGCCCCAAAGCAGGCAGTCCCAGGCCACCTGCCTAGACACACAGTACACATATGCATACACTCACACGTACACACACGCCCACTCACACATACTACACATACTACACACACTAACACACATACACACACACGCAGGCAAACACTACACACATATACACAAACACTCACACACATATACTCACACACTCTCACACCACACACAGACTCACACACAATCATACACATAGAGACACTCTCACATATAAAGACACACAGTCACACACATACACACTCACACACATACATATTCTCACACACACCACGCACACTTCCACTGATGCATATAGACACACTACACATACATACACTCACACACACTCACACCACACCCATGCACACACACAGACACTCTCACACACAATCGCACAGTCACGTACACTCACACTCACACCACACCCATGCACACACACAGACACTCTCACACACAATCACACAGTCACGTACACTCACACACACTCACACCACACCCATGCACACACACAGACACTCTCACACACAATCGCACAGTCACATACACTCACACTCACACCACACCCATGCACACACACAGACACTCTCACACACAATCACACAGTCACGTACACTCACACACACTCACACCACACCCATGCACACACACAGACACTCTCACACATAATCACACAGTCACGTACACTCACACACACTCACACCACACCCATGCACACACACAGACACTCTCACACATAATCACACAGTCACGTACACTCACACACACTCACACCACACCCATGCACACACACAGACACTCTCACACACAATCGCACAGTCACGTACACTCACACACATTCACATACATGGTCACACAGTCTCACACACACACGCACGCACAGAGGAAAGCTGTCTCTCTATAGATTCTGAAGTTGCAGGCTATGACAGGGCTCCTCTCCTCTGCTTCCACAGTCTTAAAAAAGCCACAATCATAAGGAAGGGTATCTGGGTTCAAACATACTGCAAGACTCTTCTTACCCTCACTTTTAAACCTGATCATCAGCACCTTCCATGTTCAGGGAAAGCGGGTCTCCAAACAGCTGCTTCTACAGGGAGCCTCCCCATGGGAGTCCTGCCCACCCTAGGGTGAGGTTCCAGGGCAGTTCACAGATGCCAGCACTAACTGAATCTGACCAAGTTCAGTTCTGTCCCAAGGGAGGGGAGTGACACAGATTCTGAGACAACTGGGCAGAAAAGGTATGGACTGCGGCCACCAGCCCTCAGTTCATAGACCCAGGGTATTCCCGTACTTAACCAAGGATCTCTCACCCCTCCCCCTTCCCATTTCCTCCATGCAGGAGACCTCAGGGAGGGGCAGACGATCGTGGGAGGGTTGCATGAGTCCATCTCCAGGTGTGAATGAAGACCCGAGATCAGTGGTCCTCAAAACACATCAGAATCACCCAGGGGCAGTGGCTAAGTCTAAGGTCTCCTTGACCCGCACCTCTAAGCATCTAACTACAGGAGCTGCAGAGCAGGGCCCGGAACACTGGACACCCTGGAGAACAGGCTGTCGATGGACACAGGGATGGGGTGGGGCAGGACTCTCTCATGCTCGGTGAACAGCTCTACATCCATGCATGTGCAAGTCTCTTTGTAGGAGGAACCGGAGTTAACTGAGGCTGGAGACCATAAGGGAGAGCAGGAGTGAAGGAGATCACAGTGTGTCAAACACGGGTAGGAAGTATCAAAGAATAATTTTTTTAAGCCACTAGGATTTTGATACAGGATTGGGCTACAGGTGTTTTGGTTTGCTTTGTTTGTTTGTTTGTTTGTTTGGATCTAGGGCTGGGGCATGGCTTGTAGGGACCTGTGTTTAATTCCCTAGAGAGGGATAGGCTGTCCAGCCCTCCCCCCCTTGACAGCCATCTTAGGCCCAATCCATGAGCCCAGGTTGGTGAGAAACTCTCCCTCCAAGACAACTCCTGTGAAATAACACCCAAGGTGTCCTCTGGCCTCCACACCCGTGCACACGCACACACAAACACCCTTACACACATGGACATGTGTACATACAGACACAGGAACACGTGTACACAAACACATGCATGCCCAAAGTGTAGATCTCATCCAACGTTATCAGTGCACAGATGCAACAGGTTTCGCCCTGTGCTCCGCATTTCCAGAGCGAGGGGCCTGGTGCACTGCATATTTGGTAGCGTTGGTGGGTATTTGGTGGCATTTCATACCACAGGGACAGGTTTTCTCTGGCTGTCGGATAGGTGCAGATCCTGCAGGATTGAATCCTGAGTCAGAGCCTATGAGCATCTCAACCTTCTACTCCAAACCCAAGGGTTCACTCAAAGGTCTAGGTGTTTTACAGAGTCACTTCTCTGTCAGGGGCTTCCTAAGAGGAGGGGCAAGGCTGTGTGTGCATGCGCAGCCAGGACCTGTTGAACATGACAGGTAACACACCTGCCAGCAGCCGGTTCCCTCTAAACCACAGGTTAAAGACTGCAAACGGCCAAAAAGGAGGACAGGAGATTTCAGACCAGCCTCGTGCTCTTTGAATCTCCACGGACCCAAGCCGTGGGTGAGGAAGGAGGGAGGAGACCGCCTGAGGACACGGACTCCTTTGAGTATGGGAGGGTGGGCTCTCACCAGCGATATCTATGTTTGTCACATCATGGAAGTCAATGAAGTTAGGTTTGCTTTTTGGGAATTTGTTATACGGTCAACTTTGCTGAGATTCACGTGTCCCATAAAGCAAAGCCATTCTGCATAGAGATTATAGGAAAACAGCGGCATCCTAGCACTCTTGATACAGGGTTAGAAAAAATAGAGACAAAAGCTTTGGCTCGCGCATGGCATTCTCCTGGGAGAGACCACAGAGAAGATACATGCCCTCCCCCTTATGTGACAACGCTTGGATTAATGAAGACATCCTGAGCACTGGGCTATGGAGTCATTGTAGGAACATCACAGAATGCACTGACCCAGACAGCATAGCCTCCTACCTGCCCAGGCTGTATGTCACCGCCAATAGTTTCGCCATTATGCAGCAGATGACCAGACCACAGATAGGTGGGGCTGGAGCCATGAGTGGCAGAGAACAGAAGCAGAGGCCCTCTTACAGAGGTCACTGTCTTAAAGGGTCACTGTCTACCCCAGGAGGTCAGTTTGGCTCTCACCGCTTAACCCTGATTGGCGATTAAAAGTGGCTCTGTCTTTATGAAAATAAAACAGAAATAACCCCAGCCAACCTTTTCTACATAGCACTGTGGAAGGAGCACTAGAGATATCTGCCTAATCAAAAGCAGCGCCTTTGCTAAGTTCTATCTCCCCAGGAATTACTTTTGATGGAAGGAACTCTAGGAGCACTGGGCAAAATTAGAAGCTCATGTTTTCTGTGATAACGAGGAGAAATTTCCACACTCTGCCCTGGGAAGATTCATATGGCTTACCTTCTCCTGACTGTCTGCCTTCCTGAGGGTCCATCTTGCAATCCTGAGGGGCTCCAGGGCAGAGGGAGGGGACCTTGCAGACTGCCACATATTCCTATACTGCTACCGTGCCTAAAACTGAGCCTCATGTACTCTGGCTCCGCACAGTCCTTTTGAAGACAATAAGAGACAGGGATGGTAATAAATGCCATGCCTTAAGCAGCTCCTCAGCCTTCTCATTTGACCCTCACCATGGAGACACAGACGCCACTAAAGAGGCGTCTTGCCCAAGCTGGGCTTGCCCAAGATCACGGAGCCAGTAAATGGACAGGAAGCTCGCCCTCCAGAACTTCATCCCACTATCAAGTAGAACCCTACATCCCTGAGCTTTGAGCAGTTGTCTCTTCGCACTTCTGCAGGACTAACATACTATACAAGGCTTGTCAGTGAGAACCCAACAGTACCACACATCTCGGCTCTTAGCATACAGCCCATGGCTTTCCCCTGTCTAACCGTTATCTCTGTCATAATAGATAGTTATGGGACAACCACTGTGTGTCAAGTTCTCTTTTGGCCCTGCAGCCCTGGCCTCACTACCCAGGGAATCTCAAACCAGTGGGGCAGGCAGAAGTGGACAAGCAGCAGCTTTGAACTCTGCGGCCATTGCGAATGATGTTTGGGTAGCAGCCAGAGGAAAGTGAGCAAGATGTACTGGAAGGCTGAGAGGGGGAGGCAGAGACAGAGGCTGCAGTGATGATGGGAATAGAGGAGGGATGCAAGGATCCAGCCATGTGTAGGCCCTGTGGGCAGCCAAGGCTGGATTGTGTCAACCAGTGGCCTGCTACAAGAAGCCAGGGGAAGGGACCCTGGGGCACATAGGTCCTTGGCTGCTGCCATTTTATCTGTGCAGTATATGCTGCCGTGTGTGGCGAGCCACACGGGAAAGAATCCCCCTGCCTTGGCCTCAGTGTGAGGCGTTTGCCAGGATCCCAGCCGGGCGGGAACACGGCGTGTCTGATCTAGCAGCTCCACCAGCTGAGTTTAAAATCATACTTCATTGTATTCCCAAGGTCATCGTCATCACCCTTTAACAATACAAGCATACGAGGTGTTTGGGTGCATGAGAGAGTTCTGAGACCTGACAGGGTGTCACACGGTCAGACCCAGAGAGTTTGGGCAACTACACTTAACTAAGATGTAAAAAAAACAAACAAACAAACAACAACAACAACAACAACAACAAAACCCACCTTATCTTTGCGTGGCTTGTTACCATACAGTCTTTTACCTGGGCTACTTTTAAAGGCTAACAACGCTTTGTAGAACAAGTATTCTGTTACCCAGTGGTGTTTGCTTCAAATGCTCCTCTCTGTTCCTCTCGTGTTTGTGACATGAAATGTTAAAGCCTCTTCAGCAGACTAAAAGGTGACAAGGGTCTGTTGTGGTGGTTGTTGTCTTGCACTGGAGACTCCTCGGCAAGCACTCTGCCACTTGGCTGTATCCCTAGACCAAGGATAAGACAAGAGATCCAATCCCAGGAAGAAAGTGTTCTCCACCGGTCAGCATCTAACCATCCAAGTACTAACTGGGCCTTTGCTGCTTGGCTCCTAAGGTTAGATTTCACGCTATTTTGGCCACAGGCCCTTGATGACTGTTTTTGTGACATAGAATCTCAAACATCACCTTGGGTCTTCACCTGAGCGGCGGCTCTGCCTGGTAGGACATGTTCACCTTTTTTAGTCACCAAAATTTCATCCCAGCCGTGGCTGTTGAATTGCAACTCTCATTCTCAAAGAGACAGATGGTGTGAGGGGGAAACCGGATAATAGCAGGGCATCTTTCCAAGTGGGAGGAGCTAAATCACCTGGTGCCTTGAAGACCTTGGCCAAGTGATGGGCCTTAACAGCCATAAAGCCACTGACGGAGAGGGCCTGGATCTGTGTTTATTTCCAAGGCTCCAGAGACTTCCCCCAGATGCTACAACTTATTGCCATTAAGGAAACAATGAGAGAAAGCATGCCAGTTTTAACATGAGTATTGCTTACCAAACAGTTGGTGCACAGCCAACTGTCTTGGGAGCCTCACCAGCATCGTGAGAATTCACTTGCCCTTCACAACAGCCTTACACAACAGAAGCTGTTGTTTTCCCATCTCAGGTCTAAGGGGGGAAAAGACCTATGGAGCCTATACTTTGGCCAATCCCAGGCTTCCCTCTTGCTTCAGGACTCTGACAGCTGTCTGCCAACAGCAAGGCCAGTGAACAGGAAGGGAAGCTTGTACCACAGTTTCATCCACTCACTTGTAACACACTGAGTTTGCTGAGTTCCATCTATCTGCTAGGCTGGATAGATTTCACTCACCTCAAGCCAGACCCCTCTTTTCTGAATTTCTAATCCCAGCTTCTCATTTGGGTCCCAGGATAGAACCACGAAGTAATTTAGCAGCAGAGGCGGGAACTCTGGGGTTAGGAGCTTGGCAGGAATATAGACTCCCTTGGATGCTTGGCTATCCCTCCCTCACCCTCCTCAGGCATGGTGATTGGTTTTGGTCCCTGAGATCTGAGTATTAGAGAAGCCGCCTGCCTACAAGCTCTTTCTCCACTCCGGATCACCTTCCTCTAGCACCCTGCTTGGATGGCAAGCCGGTGTTGCTGTCCTTTGACAGGAGGCTAGCAGGACCCAGCTATTGTCTTCTGAGCCTTCAGAGCAACCCTCTGAGCTCTGATCCTCCTGCTTAATTTTAGCTTGCTGGCTGCACATTGGCTAGGTAGCTAAACCGAACTGAACGCTTGCGGGGTTTGTGGTATTCTGAAGAAGCAGCAATTTTCATCACAATCGACCTAAGCTGTCGCCTTGTTGATCAGTTTGTTCTCTGAGGCGCGTGCATGTTGCCTCTTCAGGAAACCTGTTATTAAAGTCTCATTATCTGGGCGAGACAGACCTGGGAGAGAACTGATTACCTTGTCCCAGCTTTCTGCATGACAGATCAGCCCCAACCTTCCCCCCCACTCCCCCCACACACACCCGCCTAGGGAGACAAGGGTGAATCTCATCTATTTAGGATCACTCACAGGCTCTCACTGCTAAGAGGACTTCCCATGCCAAGGGTAGCCTATTGACTAACTTCAGTCCCTTCCCCTGCAAGCCAAGAGCCAAAAAGGGAAGACAAAGAAAAAAAAGGGAGCAAGGGCTGGAGGAACCAGAGGATAATTTGCATGAAGTCAAGCATCTGTGGTGATCTGGCAGCTAGGAAGGCAAAGGAGGCTTGTTCGGAGGGGTGAGGAGGGTGGGGATCCATAAATACCTAACTGATTACCCTTCATTCAATGGGCAGAGGCCTTTGGAGCTGCTGGGGCTGTGTCTGCTACCAGGCAGCACAGAGCACCCAGCAGCTGCTGGTTTTCCCAGCCTTCTCCGCTAGTACCTACCAGATTTCTTTCAGAGTTCGACAAGCCAGCAGATGAATCAAAAGGATAGCATCCATTCAGGATGCTGCTCTTACTGGATTTGTCACATGAGTTGCTCACTTAATTTTCCCAGCAACTGAGCAGTTAAGCACCATTTTGTCCACTTCACAGTTGAGCCAACTGAGACCCTACCAGGCATTGTAACAGGTCTAGACTAACACACATATCCAGTGTGTGTATTAAGGAGATTTGGACCCCGGCATGCATCTCTGCTTGCTCCACCTGTCTCTGTGAATGAAGCCTTCTGTGAATGACACAGCTGAGGACCTGGCAAACTGTACAGCTAGTGGGGTGAGAGAAGATGGGGAGCCAGTACGGAACCCTAGATGTGGCCCTCCAGCAGCCAGCTGCCAGTGGGAGCCTTTGTGACTAGTTTTGTGGTAGACATCAGTTAAATCAGTCTAAAATCTTTCTTAATGAAGGGCAATTCAAGACAATAAGGAGAAAGGTAGACCTTTTGCTCCTTCCACTCTGGGTCTTATGGCGCCTGCAAATTCTAGGCAATAATTGGGTATAAGGGCTCAAACCTACAAAGCCAGTGCTCAGGAGGCTCAGGCAAAAGGATGGCCATGAGTTCAAGGCCAGAATAAGCAGTGGATGGTGAGAAACACACCATTGCAGGCCATGGGACACCTGCCAAGACACTGGGGTTAGCCCCAGGCCTGGACCCTTGGCACCAGTGATGGTCTGCTGACTTGATTCTGAGCCCGGCTTCCTTTCTAAGAAAGGCTTATTATATTATGCAGGCTTCCAACATGTAGGTTAACACAAACCTCTTCCCACTGAGGTCAGAGAGCCTGAGCTTCTTTCATTATTTGGTTCCTGCCACACCCTAGACTAGAAGAGATTAGCTCAGCATCTCACGTTGACTCTGAAGCTCTTACACTTTCAAAAGCATACATTGTTCATTGAGAATGTCTGTTGATTCATAGAAGCGTTTATGAAGCCAAGAGTGTGATCCCACTACTGGAAGGGTGGAGGCCATAAGATCAGGTTCAAGGCCGCCAGCCTTGGCTACATATTGAGTTAAAAGCCAGCTTGGACTAGGTGTTGTCTGTATGGTTTGCATTTAAATACGCTCCACCCACAGGTTCACATGTCTGTGTAGGTGAGTTATGGGACCTTTAAGAAACTGCGTCTAGTTTGAGAAAGCGTGTCACTGAAGAAAGGCTCTATCGGTTATAGTCTTGCCTGGGCTTCATCTAAGCCCCTATTGGCCTCTTGATCACAGAGGCTTGAATGAGCAGCCTCTCTCTCTTGCCACCATGATGTCGCCACTAGATAGTCTTTGAAGTCAATCTTCCTACCTTAAGCTGTTCCTTTTGGGGAATTTGATCAAATCGATGGGGAAGGTTCTTAGTGTATCTGCTAATGTCTGCAGATTCAAGTCCTTTTCCCACCAGGTCTATGGCTCACTCTACTTTTGACATTCAGGAGCTAATTTCTGTGTGGTCGGATCTCTTGGTGTCTATATTAATAATTTCTGAAAGCCAAGATCATCTAGTAAATTCTCAGCAACGGTGTATGCTAGTTTTCATCCTAAGTATTTTTTTTCTACTTTTAACTCTTCAATTCCCCGAAGATCTCATCTATTCACATTATGTCAGTCTAGAAAAACATGATATCACTCTCAGCTTAGCCTAGGTAGTCTTGCAAGTCAGGTGTCAGCCAATAAGGTCTCCTCTGTGAATACGAATAGCAAACTCTAGTCTGTTTGTAGTTAGTACACTGAATGCTCCTGTGGAGGGGGCTGGCTCCAGACACAAAGCCCAGAGACTGACTGGGGCTCTCAGTGCCCTGACTTGATCAGTCAACCCACCTTTTCTCCGAAAGAGGGTCTGTTGCTTCAGCTCATCCTGCCTCCTACAAAGAGGAAGAACGAGCCTCAGACTCCTCCTCAAGAGCTTGGAGGAGGTCTTTGCGGTCTGGCTAAGACCCCTTCGCTGCCAATCAGGGATGAGTGTTTATCCCTCTGGCAATCTCAAATCTGGGCCTCTTGTAATTATGCTTCTAGAAATGAGGCTAAGTGGAGGTTTAGGGGCTAATTCTCACATTGGAGAGGGGATATCAAATGAGCATGCAGCATTAGCTGTCTGGAGTGGGGTCGTGTCACGTTAGAGACCCTGCTGCAAGCACAATTTTACCAAAATGTGATCTGCCTGCTCTGCCTCCTTCTGATTACAAACACAGAATGCCTAAGAAGGAACTGGAAATGATGAGGGCTCAGAAACAAACTCCATAGTGAGAAACAATGCATGCCTGCCGGACCTGAGCCCATCTTCCCCAACTGAAACCAAGAGAGAGGGCTGGTCTTGCCTGTGCTCGCTGTGACCTCATTGGCATAGCCAGAGACCTGTGGGGTGGAATTTGGGTGAAACATCTCGCTGTCACGGGTATGAGCCACTGTTTCCGGAGTTCAGGACAAGTGCTTTGCCACTTTTTGCTGGGCCCTGTGGAGAAGGAAACAGCTGCGCAAGAGATGGATTGCTGCCGGCTCCTGTGAGTTTTGGATCTGGAACTCATCATCCCGTGGTTCTCTCTATGCCATGGTTCCTTTCCACAAAGAGATACAGAATAATTCTTTCATGATGGAAAATGGTACCTCCATAAATCTTCCACACAGTGAACACCATGTTTTCACATAAAATGGATTCGTATCTTCTATAAAGAAATCATTTTTTTCCCCTTTCAAGAACAGCAGTGGGAGCCAGAGCTCTGCAGTAATGGCTCATACCCAGTCTCAAAAATGGATGCATGCCTTTAGTCCCAGCCCGCTGAAGGTAGAGGCACAGGCAGACAGATATGTTTGAGTTCGAAGCCAGCCTAATCTACATAGTGAGCTCCAGGCCAGCCAAAGCTATATAGTGAGACCCTGTCTCAAACATAAGTAAGCCAGCAAGCAAAGCCCCGCTGGTGAATTCCTGACTAGATGTTACAAACTCACAGCTTCAAAGGAAATAAAAGGCAAGCAATACCAACTCGCTTCAGATATCAGCTCCCCAGACTCTGAGATGCACAGGAAATGAGCCCCACAGCTGCTGTGCACACTAGCCACCACCCCCACACATAGACACCCCTGTATTCCCACATGCAGAAGAACTGTAAATTCATGCAAGTCAAGAGTGGATTTTTAGCCCAAGTTGGAAAACTAACATTTTTGTACATTTTCCCAAATAAAGCTCAGTGCTTGAGAAACACTGATGGGGTGGGGTGAGCTCTAGTTAATCCTGGCCATTTGTGGGTGAGTGTTGGAAATCCGAAATGTTAAGGGGCAGGGGTGGGGGGAGTCCTGTCTTATAATGGCACTGAAAATTTGGACGCAGATTAGAAAGCTGAACTTTATGTCCCTACTACACAGGCATATTCTAAGCCATCCAACCACAATCCAGCTTTTCAATTGGATATTATGTAATAAGCCTGATACGAATTCATAGCCAGAAGGTTAGGACTGTGAGATGTGCTTGGGGACTGAAACCACCGTATTCAGTAATTTCAGAGGGTTAAGAGCAATCTGCTAATGGCCAGGCCTCCCCTGGACCACCCATTGCACATGTGTGGCACCCACCAGATGCGGCACCTGCAGAATTAGAACAATCTATACAATTTCCTCAGTCTTCTTTCTGACCCTCCCTGGCAGAGAGGTCTTTGTTTATGTGATTGATGTCAGGCAGTGAGGATAAACATGAGCCTGCTAAACAGGTGTCAGAGGCCCACAAGTGCCAAGTAGCAATGCCAACTCAGTCTGTTGAACACAGGTCATGGTCAGGCCATGTAACCTAAGAAAAGCTGTTGGAGAGTCCACTGAAGGAGCAATGAACTCTCCTGAGGCTCAAAAGCAAACATTTGCCCTGTGTTTAATTTTAGATGTCTGATTAATTACAGCGGGATAAAAAAAAAAAAAAAAAAAAACAGTATTCCAGCCAGGAGTCCTAGCAAAATTGAATTTTAAAATGGAAGAAATCGCCATGTGAGACTCTTTCCAAGTCTTCTTAGAAATCTGAGTACCACAATATTTCAGAATATAGGCATTAGCAGCCCACTCCAGTCCCACTGTGGGGTGGAGGTTTAGGGCTGGATGGGGGGGCGGAGGGGAAGACCATTGAAGCCTCGTAATGAAAGGGCAGCTTTCATTTTAAAAGTGTGAACTAGTCCAAGGTGCTTGAAAGGCCTCTCTGTTTCCTTGCAGAGTTGAAGAAAGCTTTAAAACCTTGTTTTGGTCCATATTTGGCTTGTCTGAGGTCATCTCGGTGGTGCTGAAGTACGACCACAAGTTCATCGAGAATATCGGCTATGTGCTATACGGGGTTTACAATGTCACCATGGTGGTTGTGCTGCTCAACATGCTGATAGCCATGATCAACAACTCCTATCAGGAAATCGAGGTAAGCCAGCTCAGAGCCGCCCCTCCCATGGCCAGCCATGGCATTGCAGCAAAGAGGGTGATGGCTGCAGACGCGCATGCGCCCGCTCACGTATGAAGCGCATGTGCCCTCACGTGTGACCCTAAGACAGTAACAGACATTCTTCTTGCACCACGTTTTCTGTCAATCTGCCACATGGCCCTGCTGCCACCACCACACGGGAAAGCCTAGCGAGGGCAGAAGGCACCAGGACCGTGTATCATTCAGATGGGTGATGGCCGCCCATGGCACATCACAATGGCTATGTGCCCATTCCCTTTGTGCCTGTCTTGGGCTTCTTATTAAGAGCCTACTGTGTGCCGAGCCAGTACTACAGTGATGATGCAGACAAGTCCCTGCACCCAAGGAGCTCATAGGTCAATAAGAAAAAAAGCAGAAAATGAGGGGTGGAGAGATGGCTCAGTGGATAAAGTGCATGCTTTAGCAAGCATGGGGACTGGAATCTGGCTAAAAAGCTAGGCATGGCACCATATATATGCCTGTAATCTCAGCTCTGGGAAGTGAAAAAACAGCGGGATCTTGGGAGCTTTCAGGCTCCTCCAGCCTAGCCTGGCCACTGAGCTCCAGAGTCGTGAGAGAACCTTTCTCCTCAAATGCAATAGACAGTGATGGAGGAAGATCCCCAACATCAAATTATGATGTCTACATGCACACACAGAGGCATGCACAGTCATACAGATCCATGCATGCACATGCCCCCTACACATACACATACGCAAAAACAAACAAACAAACAAAACCAGGTAAGGGCTGGCGAGATGGCTTAGCAGGTAAAGGTACTTGCTGTGCAGGTTCAGTCCTCAGAACCCACATAAAAGAGGAAAGAAGAAATGAACCCCACAAAGTCATTCCTTGACCTCCACATGTGTACCATAGCTCATGCATTCCCAGGTCTCTCTCTCTCTCTCTCTCTCTCTCTCTCTCTCTCTCTCTCTCTCTCTCTCACACACACACACACACACACACACACACACACACACACGCACACACACACACAGAGTAATAAGGAATGTTTTAATGTTAAAAGGCCAGGTAAGGTAATCAACACATCCCCATGTTCTAGGGTCAACACAAACAGGCCCAGAAGATCAAAGCAAAGAGAAAGAGACAGACTAGGTAGCTTGGGGCCACGGAAAGATGAAAACCACCTTTCCAGAAAGACAACAGAGGTCAAAAGAAAGTCTCCAGGCTGTGAATGAGGCCCAGAGCACTCACCCAGCATGTGCAGCATGTGCGAGGTCTTGTGTGTGATCCCCCAGTAAAGGGGGGAAGGGGATGCTTCGAAAATAAAGGAAGTTGAGGGTGCAGCTCAGTGGTAGCATTCGCAAAGCCATTATCTCAAGCCCCAACACTTGGAGAAAACAAAAGGTATCAGCAGATGATTTATTAAGAACTACAATGCACAAACCATGAGCAATTGGTTGCTGTCTTAATAAAACATCAAGGAATTAAAGCAACACAAATGAGCAATGATAGGAATCAAGTTAAACTGGCAATGATGACCCCGAGCAAATCGATATTGTACAACTTAAGAAGAAAAAGAAGCCGTAGTGGGAGTCGGCAGGTAAAGGGGCCTGTTGCCAAGCATGGTGACCAGAGTTCAGTCCCAGCACCCACATGGGAGAAAGAGAGAACTGACTTCAGAGAGTCATTCTCTGATTTCCACACATGCACCATGGCATGTACACACCCAAACACACATGCACACATAATAATAAATAAATGTAATATGTCTCTTAAAAGATCAGTGCATGCATACCTAGAATCTCAACACACATAGCAAGTCTGTGTCTCAGAAACAAGCAATCGAACAGAATAGATGAAGATTTTACCTAATGATGATGGTGGTGACCACCAAGCCTCCAAGCCTTATGAGAAAAGTGTTTCCCTGGGGAAGAGGGGACAAGGGGGGCATGCATTGTGATTGTGCCGGTGTTTGGAAAAGAAAAGCCTTCTCAAGGAAACGATGGGAAAGGTGTGACTGGGGCCCGAGGAGATGTGGCTCAGGGTTACTCTTGCAGAAGACCAGAGTTCAGTTCCCAGCACCCAGGGGACCTTATGCCATCTTCCTATGGTACCATCTTCTGTTGGTACTTGCATTCACATGTGCACGTGCCTCCCTCCACCTCAGATGTATGCATGCACTTGCACACACACACACACACACACACACCACACCACACGTGCACACACGTGCATACACGTACACATGCATGCACACATGCACACACGCACACACACATGCACACACATGCACGCACACATATGCACACACGCATGCACACACTTGTTTTTTAAGAGGAAAAAGATGCCCCATTGGGATGCCTGCCTCTCAGGTAGAAATGTGGGAAATGGGGATGGACAGTGTACCTTTCAGCTTATACTTTCTCATGCTTTGTAAGTTAGGGAGAAGTTCCTCAGATGTTATTAAATGAAAAATCCAAGGTGTATTTCTCCAAATACAAGCAGGCAAGTCTCCTATGACTATGATGATTCACATACAAGCAGGGGAGACGCATAGGAAAGGATGCCAAAGATGGGCCACAGTCCTCCTGTGTGGCAGGGAGCTGGACATGGTCAGAAGGCTCAGTCAGGGCCTGCCGCACTGGCTAGTAAACCCTATGCTTCAATAATAAGAAACTATTACATCCATATTTTTCATATAGGAAAATAAAAAAAACTGAAGTCAATATGGACTTTTTTTTTTTTTTTTTTTAAAAAAAAGGAAAAAACAGATTGTGTAGCTTAAGCATCAGGTATTTTTTTTTTATAGTGGTAGGGGCCAGAAGAGCAAGATGTCCAGGCAGATGATTCCCTGTGAGGCTGCCATCCTGGGCACACAGACGGCAGCCTCCCAGCTGTGTCCTTCCATGGCCTTTCTGCCAGTCTGCTTGATCATTCTGCCCATGCAACCTCATCTAACGTCAAACACCTTTTTAAAAGGTTCTGCAGTGGGGTTAGGGCTACAGCGGATGGCTTTTAAGGTCATTCATCCCATAATATACTCTCCCAGAAAGATTATTCCAGACCATAGACTTGCATGTTTTAAGACAGAAAGTGTGTGCTCACTGCAGGAGCACCCACCCACTGGGCAAGGGAAAGGAGGGGGCTGGGCCTAAGGCATCCACTGCTTGTCCCCTCACCACCCCACCAACCCCATTCCCTGGGGGAATGCAGCGTACGCCGGAAGGATGGACCAGGGATGACTTCTTCAGAAGCATTTTTATATGTTTCATTTCCTATACAAATAAGCTGTCGCCAAGGAGTCCTCCTATCCTGCCGGGCCTCATTTTTCTCAAGTGTAAGGAAAGGTAAACGGTGCTTGAAGAAAACCCCTGGGTCTTTATATTTCCCACCCTGAGATTTTTAAACAAACACATTGAACTTCGGTCCACTTAGCCCTGGCATGAGAAGGTTGGCTAAGCGGTGCCCACTTGGTAAAGGGCTAGGCAAGCTCATAGCTCATAGCTCAAGGTGATATCTGAGGTAGGCAGAACACTGGACCTAACCCTTCCCTCTAGGCCCCAAACAACTTCTTGGCCAAGCCAGAGCCTGTGGCTGCCTGTTTCTGTGAGCCATGAGCTACTGGATAATGTGTACTCATGAGCACATTTGGCTCTGGTGAGTGAATATGCGTAAGGCCCGGCAGGGTAGGAGGACTGGTTGGCAATAGCTTATTTGTGTAGGAATCCAAACATATAAAAATGCTTCTGAAGAAGATGTAATATTTCTATGTGGACACTTGATGGTTCATTCACTGGTTGGGAGCACTGACTGTCAGAGTCCACAGGCTCACCTACCACTGCCGCAGCAGTCCCTCTTCACCTCCTCCATCTGGGACAGTCATAGCTCTCTCAGGAGTCACTGTGCATTGCCACCATGCCTGTCTGGCTCCTCGACCTCCAGCCCTCCATCTAGCCTTTGGTGTCAGCATTTAAACAATCAAAACACTTTCTTTTCAAAGTGAGAAAACCCTTCTACTGGGCCGTCATGGCTCTCTACTGCCAGTGTTCACACTGCCCGGTGGTTTACACTGCCCAGTGGTTCACTCTGCTTAGCACCTCTCCCACTATTGGCTCACACGTTCTCCATTCAACCTCACATCCCACCCCCACCCCCCGGGCTGGCTGAGAACTATTCAGCTCTAATAGCAGCCATGGAACAGACTTTGAGCCCCCAGTTAGGCCAAGCCCAGCACAAGATCCTCTCTCAGCATTGGCCTGTCTCTTGGTCAGCCACAAGGTGGGCTGAAGAGTGATTGATCCAACCATACCAGACTGTGTGATCCAAAAGATATGCCTCCTCCTAAGCATAGGCCAGAAAGCACAGGGTAGAATGTTTCCTCTGTGGGAGGAAGCTGCCGGTGAGGCCTATGCCCAGCCGAAGAGATTACAGTATTTCTTGCCCAGTGTCTGGCATGGTTACGTGTCTTTTATATAGTTCCTTTAGTTCTTCTAGCTACCTTTGAAGCAGGTAATTAGTTTATATTCACACTTTATAAATGAACCAACTGAGGTCCAAAGTTGCGAAGTCCGATGCCATAGTTTTCACAACTCGCAAGGTCCATGGCCAGGATTTGAACCCAGGCAGGTTCCAGTGTTCTTATTAACACACCACCCTTCTTCCTCTGGTTCCTGTCCTCCTGTGCTACCAGGAGTGACCCCAGGAGTGACCCCTGTTCTCACAGAGCGCCTCGTCTACAAGACCCGTATTGTCACGTTCCAGTGCAGGCAAGTCAAATGTAGACCCTTCTCAATGGAAACCTGCTGGCTATGGGTTGATACCCTAGGACTCCATCCCAGAAGGCTCACAGGGGCACATCTACAGTGGGCTCATGAGTGCCTGGGCAAACAGGCATTCCACTGATGCCCACCTCGGAACGTGCAGAGACAGTGTTACCCATGCTGCATGGATTCATAAGTTCAAGACCTGTAGTTAATAAAACTTTGAAATCAGATGTATATGGTTCTAAACCCCATCCCCAACCTTCCTCGAATGAATGAAAATATACACAGTTAAAAAAAAATCAAAGTTTAAAAAGGAAAAAAAAAACCCTCTCCATCCTTACCCAGTTCCTGGCCTGGGACTGACTGCCCTCCTATCATAAGAGGCTCCAGGGAGCCTGTGCCTAGAAGCCAACTCCAAGGGCCACCCAGCAGGCCAGACTTGACGGAGTCGGAGGACCCAAGTCTTTCCTCTCCTCTAAGCCCAGCACCAGTGAAGGGAACGTGGCCAAAGCCTGTCCTACAGGCTGCAGTTGGGCTTGGTGTGTTGCATTCCACAGGCTAGCCCTCCTCGCATTCCCTGACCACTAAGAGACACTGTGTTGTCCAGTTTTGTGGCCACTAGACACACTTGTCCAAGGAGCACTGGATAGGAAGCTAGCCCAGACCGAGGGAGGCATCTTGCATGTATTAAATTCACGCTGGACCTTGAAAGTCTAGTGTGAAAAAAAAAAAAAAAAAAAAAAAAAAAAAAACCTCTCAGTAACTTTTTGTGTGTGATGCTAGGTACTGAACCCAGGGCTTTGCACACTCTGAGCATGTGCTATAGCACCAGCTACACCCCAGCCCTAAGTTTTGTAACAATGATTTGTTGACATGGCAACCCTTTAGCCCAATTAAGTCAGATACATCCGTGAAGTCAATTTCACCTGTCTTTTTTTTTTTTTCTTTAATATACAGCGGGGTATGGTCAGCTTTCCTAGGAGGGTCACCTGGGTGACATGCCTAGAAGAGATAGCTAACACCAAGCTGTGGTAGCCAGAGCTGCCAAGTAGGGAGCAGGAGGGTAGAGCTTCAATGAAGACAGTTCTGAGGAGCTGCAAGTGGGAACTGCTGGCAAAGGCATCAGTGGGGGGGGGGGGGGGGGGGGGGGGCGGGGCGCAGCACCTGGCCGGCCTTTTCCTCCAGGAAAGCCAAGGCAGGTGGAGAGCTTTAAGAGTGGTGTATGTGCTGGTGAGATGGCTCAGCGGTTAAGAGCACCGACTGCTCTTCCAGAGGTTGTGAGTTCAAATCCCAGCAACCACATGGTGGCTCACAACCATCTATCTTTAATGAGGAAACAAATAAAGAACCTATGTGCCGGAGTGAGCGGGGCCAGAGCAAGAAAGGAAAAGGGGAAGAAAAGAAAAAAGAGTGGTGTATGCCTATGGTCTTAGAGCACACATCACAGTTGGGCAGATGGGGTAAACACGCCCATCCTGCCCAGTGATCGGCTCTAGACTCAGTCAGTCGCCCTGCTTTCACTAAGCTCAGATATCATCCTGGCCTCTGACCAGTGTGACTATTCCCTTGTCTCGCAGGAAGACGCGGACGTGGAGTGGAAATTTGCTCGAGCGAAGCTCTGGCTTTCTTACTTTGATGAGGGAAGAACTCTCCCTGCTCCCTTTAACCTGGTGCCGAGCCCTAAATCCTTTTATTATCTCATAATGAGAATCAAGATGTGCCTCATAAAGCTCTGCCAATCTAAGGCCAAACGCTGTGAAAACGACCTGGAAATGGGCATGCTGAACTCCAAGTTCAGGGTAGGTAGCCGATAGCCAAGCTCCAGATTCAGATCCAGTGGGGGCGGGGGGGATGAGGCAGGGGCCAGGGGGAGCTGTGAGAGGCCATTACCTCACAGAATCTACCAAGCACCTCAGCAAGACACCGCCCAGCAGAATGTCCCCAAATCTCTTCGGGAGAGGCTGCCTGCTGCCTAGAAAGACATGGCCCCAGCAGAGGGGAACTCCCTAGTGCATGGCTCTCAATCTTCCCAGCGCTGCAACCCTAAAATACAATTCCTCATGTTGTGGTGACCCCCCAACCATAAAATTATTTTCACTGCCACTTCATAACTGTAATTTTGCTACTGTTATGAACTGTAATGTAAATATCTGAAACGCAGATGGTCTTACGTGACAGAGGTTGAGAGCCACTGCCCTAGGGCATGTGAGCATAGAATAGCTTTTTGCAGAAAGCACCCAGAGGATGATCTGAGAACCGAGTTCCCTGCCCAGTCTCTCTTGCTTCTGCAGTCTCGATGTTCATTGCATAGCAGAACCTCTGAGGAGGTCTAGAGGGAAGACAAAAAAACTCAGGGCTTCCTTGACCAAATGGGCCAGTAATGGTCTGTTACCATGACAACCTTACAGCAACTCAGTTCCCAGGAACAATACTCTAGGAAGCCAAGCCATTTCTAAATCTAGTTCCAGAAGGTCCCCTACAGACTGGCCCTGTATGGAGATATTCTCAAGCCCTGTATGCGTGTGTGTGTATGTATGTATTTTTTTCTTTCTTTGCTCCAGAAGACTCGCTACCAGGCTGGCATGAGGAATTCTGAAAACCTAACAGCAAACAGCACCTTCAGCAAGCCCACCAGATACCAGGTAACTACCCTTACCTAAGTGTGGGCAGAGGTCGAGCCCACCAGGATGGGCCCGGTCGCATTGCAGCGTGAACAGAGAGCTCAGCTCCCTTCAGGGAGCCCGCTGTAAGCAGGCACTGTGCCATTTACCGAGGAGGTAGAAAGTACCTTAGTGGCATCTCCAGGCCACTTAAGAGGAGAGACATATGAGAAACCCATAGATAGCACATGGCATCAAACTGATAGAAGTCCCAGGAAACAAAGAATAAGGTTAAACCTGGAGAAACCCAGGAACGTCTGGCTAGAGGAGGAGCGTCTTCATGGGGAAGAGAGTTGGCCAAGACCTCAGCCGGGAAAAGGAGGCAACCATGGAAGCTTTTAGGTCAAGATACATATCCACAAAGATCTCGAGCGGCTGAAGGGAAGAGCAGAAGATAAAGTCGGAAGGAAGGCAGAGCCCTGCCACTCAGGACGGGGGCAGGGCTCTCTAAGAAGGTCCAGGAGAGGAGGTCCTGTAGGGACAGACCAGACACAGTAAGACTGAATTCAGCTTCAGTCATCAGGCGAGACACCAGTAAGGAGGACATGTGTGCAGGTTCAGATGTAAGAAGTGCTGGCTACAGTTGGACTGTGTGAGTGGGTGGTGGAGAAAAACAGACACAGGCGATGCACAGTCTGTGGACACACAGCCAGCAGGACCTGAGGTTGCCTGGGTTCAGGGGAAGGAGTGGCCCCTCCATGACGCCCAGCCCAGTGTGCCTTAGGTGGCCAGATGGATCTTAGGATCATCCCTGCACACCTGTCCTTAGATTGGCAGCCTGCAGAGATGGATGCCACAGAATTCTGTAACCCCCTCCCCCCCCCCCCCCCCCCCCCCCCCGCCTGCAATCCCTGCATCCCTTCTGGAAGCCTGAGCTAAGTCTTTGTTCCACTCCTGAGCAATGATGAATGGTAACCACAGGTTAGCTGTGAGATGCATGGGCACTGTCTTAGTTAGGGTTCTTCTAGAGTCACAGAACTTAGTCTCTATGTAGTAAAGGGATTTATTGATGACTTACAGTTTGTAGTCCAACTCCCAACAATCAACTCCCAACAACAGTCGCGGCAGCAGCTGTGAATGGAAGTCCAAGGATCCAGCAATTGCTCAGTCCCACAAGGCAAGCAGGCGAAGCAGAGAGAGCCTTCCTTCTTCCAATGTCCTTATATACGTCTCCAGCAAAAAGTGTGGCCCAGGTTAAAGGTGTGTGCCACCACACCTTTAACCCCGGATGACCTTGAACTCAGAGCTTTTTATGTTAATCCTATGGAATTCGTAGCCACTATTCCTCAAGGTCTCCATGCCAAGATTCAGGTCAGAAACTTGTATCTCTCAACCTCCAGATTAGGGCCACAGGTGAGCCTTCTAATTCTGGATTGTAATTCATTTCAGATGTAGTCAAGTTGACAACCAGGAATAGCCACTACAATCCACCCCTTGTCAACTTGACACAAATAATATCCCATGTGCACATGAAACATTAACAAAATCATGAGTACGCCTAACATGATGTAACTATTCCTCGTACAATCGCAAATGTATTTATAAACTTACAATGTCCCTTGGGAACATTCTTTAGTGTCTCAACTTAAATACCAATTGATGTTAAAGAAATTGGAAGAAAAGTGTATTCTTAACAAAATAAGACAGAAGCATTCATATTACTTATAATCCTCGTTTCTGCAACTGATTACGTGGCCTTAGCTGGTATTTATAACTACCTTCTTCTACTACCCATTCTGTATTTCCTTCCCCCTCAGCAAGCACCTCAGCAGGTCTTGGCTCTTTTCCTGGAGGATTGACCCATACCTTCATTCCTGATGGGTCTGCATCTTTTGTCATCCTGCTTGGATTAGGCTGTTGTAATTTCCCATTGACCTTAATCACAGGACATGGAAGTACTAAGAGACGCCCTAAGGGATCTCCTGCACTCCAGACATAATCTTGCTTACCTCCATTGTGAAGAGGCAATCCGATTTCTCCATGGTAATCTGGATCTATCACTCCTCCTAATACTGCTATTCCCTTCTTAGCCTGTTGGTTTAAGGGCATTAGAAGCCCAAAATGACCAGGGGGAAGTCTGAGCTTCCAGTTCAATGGAATGTTTGTTGTGGCTCCTGGTAGGAGAACTCCACCCTCTGGAACCAAAACTTCTAGGCCAGCAGAACTTAGAGTTGT
>JADRCD010234958.1:0-10961 GCA_019843815.1 Montemys delectorum
TTTTTTTTTTTTGTTTGTTTGTTTTGGTTTTTGTTTTTTGTTTTTCAAGACAGGGTTTCTCTGTATAGCTCTGGCTGTTGTGGAACTCACTCTGTAGACCAGGCTGGCCTTGAACTCAGAGGCCTCCTGCCTCTGCCTCCCAAGTGCTGGGATTAAAGGCGTGCACTGCCACCACCACTCAGCTTGAAAGGCTCTTTTATTAACTGTAAATTCTATCCCTCCCTTTGTCCCTCCCTCCTTCCCTCCCTTCATCTCTCCCTTCTTCCCTCCCCCCTTCTTCCCTCCAACCTTCCCTCCCTCCCTCCTCCTCTCCCTCCCTCCCTCCCTCCCTCCCTCTGACTCCCTCCCTCCCTTTGTCTTCCTTCCTTCTTTCCCTCTCTTCCTCCCTCCCTCCCTTCCTCTCTCTCTCCCTCTGTCCCTCCCTCCTCTCCTTTGCCTCTCCTCTGAGGATGGAGTCAGACCACATGTGAACCCAGGGGGAGAGTCTGAGAGCATCCCACACTTGATTCTCAAACTGTAGGATATGTGAATAGTACTGGCAGGATTTTATTCTGGCATCAGCTTATAGGACTTAGAGTAGAGAGAGGTGAGGCAAGGACATAAAGAAAAAATGTAAGGACTTCAAAGTGCTCATAAATCACCTGCATATAAACTAGGATCATTTGTTTTTTCAAACGAACCCATCAGCCTGTTGACTTGTGTTCAGACTTGTATCAGTTCAGTGAATTTCAGCCATTTCCAAAGTCCAAGGAGGTCGCTCTGTACTTCTACATGTGCTTAAAAGGAATGACCCACTTGGGTCTGGCCAGGCATGACCTGCCCACAGAGAGGGTGTTAGAAAGGCATGGCTTTCACATTGCTCTCCTCCTGCCTGCTCCAGTGGTTCCTGAGGCACCTGTAGGCATGCGTACCTGTGGCTTTTGGGCCAAGGCGCTTTTGTGACAGACTACACTACATAAAGTGGTGTGGGGAAGTGTGTGTATGTGCACATGCACAGGCACAGGTACGTGTTTGTTAGCAGGTATGCGAAGGTCTACTCTTGGATGTTCTTTAGAGATCCATCTGCCCCCATCTCCTGCATAGCAGGATGGCAAGTGGGTGCCACCATCCTTGGCCTTATATGAGTCCTGGAAATTGAAGTCAGGCTCCCAAGGTTGCAAGGCAGAGCACCTTATTGACTGAGCTACCTCCCTGGCTCAAGTTGGCCGGATTTTTGTGGGCCAGAGGGCAAGCATGTTAGTGATTTTGCACCAGCCCTTTACTGGCCAGGTGAGGGTTTTTTTTTTTTTTTTTTTTTGTTGTTTGTTTGTTTTTTGCCCAAACCCACTCAGTTTGTTACTGACAGAGCAGATACTAAACAGGAAGGTCCACAAACAGGCAGGGAAAGAGGCCCTTGAGGCCTCTGAGACCCTGCAGTTACAGAATCCTTGGAAGCCTGTCCTCAGGTCGGGAAATGTAAGGCCGTGATGTCAGGGTAGTGATGTGTGAGACTGGGTTTTCAGATGTCATGACCTCTGTTTGCTCTAACTTGGGTCAAAAAATAGCCACAGCAAAGAGCTTTAGGAAATGACATGGCTTCTGTGGATGGCTGAAACATATTTTAGGCAGAAGTCGTGAGCCGTACATTGATTATCCACAGAGATCTTTAAAGCTAGAAGGACTCAAACATAGTACTATCTTTAGAGATTGATGCTAAAATACTGCCCTTTCCTGTTATGTGGGAGTGTGGGCTCCCCCCCCACCCCTGCCCCAAGTGTTAGCCCAAGACAGCAGAGTTAGTCACATCAGGCAATCAGGTAAAATGCTGTTTCAGGAGCTGTGGAGACATTGCTTGTTTGCACAGTAACTTTTGTTTTTTAGTCATGGGAAATCTGTCATCCTGTTGGCCCCATCTGGATTGCCTCCCTTGATGTGTCTGGGTTGGCCTGACAGGTAACTACTGGTTAACTAACTGGTAACTACTGATTAACTAACTGGTAACTACTGGTTAAGCAGGTAGATCTGGGGATCCCTTAGTGTCTTTGAAGATGGGTCGACACTGAATGTTTAAGTGTTCTCAAAAGATTTCACAGCGTAAAACAGGTTTGCATGGTGGAGAAATGCAGGGCCCCCTTTGAAGTTCTTGGCTCACAAAATGGCACCCGGTCTCTGTGCAGCGACTAGAGGCCCCGAGCTGTTACAATACTTTAGTTAAAGCTTGCATCTCACAGTTGAATTGTACAGATAATCACAATACCTTTTTTTAAAATTTAATTTAATTTAATTTTTGCTATGTATCTTTCTATCTATTATCTTTTTCCTGAGACAGTGTCTTACTCTCAGGCTGGACTCTGACTCACAATCCTCCTACCCCAGCTCTCTGCACACTGTGAGGACAGGGGCATGCTAACCATTTTCCTCATTTTGAATTACTTTAAACTATTGGGTTCGTTTAACCCTTCTAATACCTATGCAAATTAGATATATTCTTGCTACATTTCTCTGTGTGAAAACTAGGGAAATGACTGAGAAGTGTGTCCTCTAATAGTCTTTACGTTTAGCTCCCTGGCATCCGTTCTCAGGCCTGAGAACCCACGAAGCTCACACAGCAGATTTTAGATGCTCTGCCAGGCCTAATTTGGGTGTTGCCTCCTTAGTTCTTTGGCCCACAGCATCCAATAGACTGTGCCGGGATGTGTCTACTGGTTAGGATTAGGGTTTTCGGTGCTATGATGAAGCACTATGACTAAAGCAACCTTGGGAAGAAATGGTTTCTATGGCTATGTTTCAGTATCCCTGTTGATCCCTGAAGGAAATAAAGACAGGAACTCAAACAGAGCAGGAACTTTTGCAGGTAAGAGCTGATAGAGAGGCCATGGAGAAGTGCTACTTACTGTCTTGCTCCTCATGGCCTGCTCAGCCTGCTTTCTTTTAGAACCCAGAACCACCAGCCCAGGGGTGACCCCACCCACAATGGGCTGTGCCCTCCCCCATCAATCACTAATTAAGAAAACATCCTGCATGTTTAGCTACAGTCTTACAGAGGCATCTTCCCAACTGAGGCTCCTCCTCTGAGCTGACTCTACCTTGTGTCACGTTGACACAGAACTCTCCAACAGTGTGTGTATGTGTGTGTGGGATTGCTTGTGGGAAGTGGCCCATTAACAGCACTCCTTTCTACCTTTTGTCTTGAAATTGCACATAATAAATGTGCAAATTCATGTGATGTGCCTAATATTAAGATTCCTGCTTTATGAAAGTGGACCCAGTTGATTAGTAAACATTTTATTAAAGTTTCTGCATCTTTTTGTTTTTGTTTTTCTTTCTGGGTGTGTGCAGTCTGTTTACTGCAGTGGTGATCAGATTGTTTGGATATTTGACGGGGATCAGGGACAGGATAGCTGATTACATATAAGTTAATACTTTACTGGAAAGTTTAGATAAAGTCATTAGAAGACTTAGAATTCTTTTTTTTTTCTGACAAATTTTGAAAGACACGAGCATTTAAAAGAAGCAACAGTCAACAACATCAGGATGGAGCTGAGTGGTAGCATTCTTGTCTGGCTGCTGCAGTCTGGGCTCCGTTCAGTTCTATAAAGAATACAGACTTCTCCAGTAAGAGGAAGTGTCAGAGGAGTGGAGGGAAATGGGCAAGAGAATGGAGAGAGTGTGGGCAAGCTACTCAAAGTGAACATGAGTTGGAAAGTTGTGTGTGTGTAGGTTGACAGAGAGAGAGAGAGAGAGAGAGAGAGAGAGAGAGAGAGAGAGAGGGATTGACTTATTGCTGTCCACTTTACTTTTTTAACCGCTAGTTGCATGTGTGCACACATGTATGCTCGACATTAGTGTGTGTCAACCAGAGGAGTTGGCAGCAAGGGTCGGCTCTTCCCTCTGGCTCTGTGTCTCTTCTCAATGCACCTCTCAACCAGCCCTCAGATTCTGAGTCATGGTTTTTTCACTGACCCTGGTCCTTAGTATTTCAGCCGGTGTCTGGATGTGCATTCCCTAACGTGATTTTCTGTTTCTGCTCTCTAGCACCTGGTTACGTAGCTTCCCACTATGCCCAGTGCTTACATAGGCGGGAAGGATCTGAACTCAGGTCCTTACGCTTGCACTGCAGACACTTTACACATGGAGATATTGTCTCAGCCCCCAAACCATGGTGACTATAGAGAGAAAAACCATAGATCATGACATCATTTCCTACCACAATGCATTCATTTTTGTTTTTTTTTTTAACCTTAAAAAGTTACCTAGAGGGCTGGAGAGATGGCTCAGCGGTTAAGAGCACTAACTGCTCTTCTGGAGGTCCTGAGTTCAATTCCCAGCATCCACATGGTGGCTCACAACCATCTGTAATGGGATCTGATGCATCATTCTTCTAGTGTGTGTCTGAAGATAGCTGTAGTGTACTCATATAAATAAAAATAAATAAATCTTTTTTTTAAAAGAAAAGTTACCTAGAAAAACTTAAATAGTTTATACAACTTTATAAAAGGTTAAAATTGATTAATTATTTTCTCTTGAACACTTCAGTCATTCACACTTCAGGTTAAAGTCTTTGAATGGAGTCATGATGTTTATGTTCAGAATGTTTTTGTCTTGATGGACTCAAGAACCTTATTCTGCAGACTGGGACACAATTGCTTATGCTCCGAGAGCGCCATCTGCTGGTGTCTTGGGTTTGGACACTAGTAAGAGACCAGTCTCCAAAGCAAAGTTGGAGCAGGAACTCAGCCACAGGGTTGCCTGAGCACAGCCCCAGGCTTTTTCTCCTGTGTCACCCAGAAAGCAAGGATCTGCTTAAGGCAAAGGAGCTGTCCCTGCAGCCGGAAGGCTGTAATCAAGCCTGCAGCCCCAGGCTTGTCTTGTTTCACTGTTATCAATACCTTAGTTTATTTTAAAGCACTGTGTATCAGGATGATTCAAGATTTATGAAGTGGTTGTATTTTCATTTTTCTCCGGCTGTGAACTAGCTGTGAAAATGGAAGTCTAAATGTTTTCTGATAAAAGGAAGCTGAGATTAATTGCTGTGTTTAGATTAATATCTAATAACATTTTGATTTTTTTAGGACATTATTTGAAATCACAAGTAACCCAAACTGAAAGATGCTTGCGAAGTGAAGACAGATACTGTCTGGAAACCCTGGAGGGCTCCTAACAGAGGCCAGAGGGGTTATGTGCCTTTAAGGTACAAAGCAGCAAGAATGATATGAAGTTTTTAAATATATAATATTATATCAGGCTCTCTCTCTCTCACTCTGTGTGTGTGTGTGTGTGTGTGTGTGTGTGTGTGTGTGTGTGTGTGTCTGTGTCTATGTATGCACATATATACATGAGTTGTTCCTCTGGTTCAAACAGTCCTTGTTGTTTGAGACAGTGGATCTTACCTAGCTAGGAAATTGCTGATTTTCCAGACCAGTGAGTTCTGAAGCTGCTCCTGTTTGTTTCCCAGCAATGAGTTTGTAGACATTGCCCACCGTGTGTCACCATGCTCTGTTTTCCTAAGATGTGTCTAAGTTAGGTCCGTGTGTGTGTGTGTGTGTGTGTGTGTGTGTGTGTGTGTGTGTAAAGCACTTTACTCAGTACCAATATCAGACACTTTGAAGCATTAATCTTTGGCTGCCATGATTCATAATGAGTGACTTAAGTCTTGGCTTAGGTGTCAGATGCTGGGCCTAATTTTTTTTTTTTTTATCCATTTGGTTTTTTGAGCCAAGGGTTTTGTTATGTATCCTGGTTACTCTGATACTCTTTCTGCAGCCACGCCAACCTCAGACCTACAGAAGATCTGTCTCAGTCTCCTTTGTGCTAAGGTTATGAGTGTGTGTCACTGTGCCTGTGTCCAGCTGTCCTTCTTGAGCTACTTCTTGTGCTCTAGGTGAGACTTCTGTGAGAATGTATCACATTGTATCACATGTGTTGTCTTTGTAACTCCTAGGCCTTTATGTAACTTTTTGGTCAGTGTTGACACAGTAATTTTGTCTTGATTGTGACAAATTGTTCAATTTCTCTGTGCCTGCAGTTCACAGAGATCCTTTGCAGAGTACCTGGTGTAAGTTGTGATTTCATTTCTGTGTCAGTGATAAGACTGGGAAAACTGCAATGCTGAAGGGTGCGATGCTCACTCTTCTGTTGAGTTTTAATGTATATTTACAATACATTGAGTTAATGTATAGTTATATTATACACATATACGCTTGAGTGCAGATATTGGAGAATTGTCTGATCTCTGTCATACAGGGTGATACTGACTGTACCGCCCACCACATGTCTGATTTTCCCTAGACTAGCGGCCCCACTCTCTAGTTCGTTTAACTGGTGAAATCAGCTTGGCACCACTGCCTACCAGACAGGCTTGCTTAGCACTTCTGTCTGTGACCAGGGATGTGAACAGTGATCCCTTGGCTGCCTCGTAAGATGGGAAATGTGAACTCCTGGGTGGCAGACCTCAGCCACCTCTTGGGAGTGCCCTCACCTGCCTCCCTGGCTCCTTTTCCCACCCGGCTCAGAGTGTTTACCTTAGTCCTGCACCTGGTGCTGTGTGGCTCAGGGAAGAGAGTCAGTCACCTGCCAGGATGCCACGTTCCTGTGGAGCCAGCTTCCTTCTGTCTTCCCTTCATGGAGTTCACTTCTTGCTCCACTGTTTCCATAGTTGTTGGATTCTTTCCCAGGGAAGAATGGGGCATAAGTAAAGAGGCAGCAATTTTTGCGATTATGGTTTTTTTCTTTTCCTCCCTCTAGAATAAGTGTGTAGTCATCAACTCTTGACTTAGTTTCATCATGTTATACTGCCTAAAACTAGAGGCAAGTTCATTTAATTTTTGCCATGAGGTCATGCTTCTCTTTGTAGGTTTTTTTGGGGGTGGGGTGGGGGTGTTAAACCATTTTCAAGATACCTAGTCTTTTACTAAGCCAACAAAATCTCTCTTTCTCTCTCTCTCTCTCTCTCTCTCTCTCTCTCTCTCTCTGTATTCTTTATCAATTTCTACTCTTTTGAGATATGATTGAGATATGATCTTCTCTTGCTGAACCCAGAGCCGGCTGGCTGAGCTCCAGGGATACATCAGTCCTGAAGCTTCAGTGCTGGGACATAGATAACACTCTATAGCACTTGTAGTAGGTCCTCAAGCTTGTGCAGCCAGGGCATTGCCCTGCCTCACCAAACTACTGCCTCAGACTTGATTTCCTTGATTTACGTGTGTAAAGCATCACACGTTTGTACCTAAGGACTTCTCATTACTTCTCATTCTGTTTCACCATAACATGTGACTTTTCAGAGGGGTGGTTCTTAAGGATAAGCTTTTCTTGAAATTGTAGTGGGTTTAGCCTTGCTAGATAATTTTGGACAATTTCATGATGTCAGTGGGACTGTAACTTGCTTTAGAGTATTTCACATTTCTTCTTTCTTATTTTTTCATTTCTCCTGTCCCTTCTTCCTTCTCTCCTTCCCAGTTTGTGTCACAGAGTCTCCTTATGCATACCAGGCTGACCTGAAACTCATGATCCTTCTGCCTCAGCCTCCCAAGTGCGGGTATTACATGTGTATACCACCATGCCTGTCTTAAGAATTCTTATTCTAGTACAAGGTGGCATTGTTTCAAGGAATTTTAAGAAAGGCTTTCTTGTGCATGTGTCTGAGTGTTTGCCTGTATGTGTGCCTGTGTGTATGCCTGTGCATGTGCTTGCATATTCTTGGAGGCCAGAAGTGGTGTCATTTGTTTTCTGTAACTCTTTGCTTTTTCCTTTGAGGGAGGGTCTCTCCTTCAACCAGGGTTTCTCCCTCATCCCAGGGTCTCTCTCTGATCCTGTTTTCTCAGCTTGATTGCAAGCTAGCAAGCCTCAGGGGTCATGATTGTTTTATCACTGTCCACATCTCCCTGTGCCTCCTCCACAAGCTGAGGCCACAGGTTGCAGAGATGCCTGGCTTGTTACAGGGTGCTGGTTCTAAACTCTGGTCTTCTTAGATACTGGAGAAAAGTATTCTTAAGTGCTAGGCCACCTTTCCAGCCTCCAGAGGAGCTTTTCTTTTTTCATCCATCCATCCATCCATCCATCCATCCATCCATCCATCCATCCTTCCATCTAAAAAATCAATATGAAAAAAGAAGTTCCATAATGTATGCTGGGCTTATGAAGGGCAGTTTGTTTGTTTGTTTCTCTCTCTTTCTTTTTTTTTCTTTTTTTGATTTACTTATTTATTTAATGTATGTGAGTACACTGTCACTGTCTTCAGACACACCAGAAGAGGGCATCAGATCCCATTACAGATGGTTGTGAGCCACCATGTGGTGGCTGGGAATTGAACTCAGGACCTCTGGAGGAACAGTTGGTGCTCTTAACCGCTGAGCCATCTCTCCAGCCCAGGACAGTTTATTTCTAATATGCTTTGTGCCCTAAGATGAATATTTGGTGCCAACTCTGTTCTTTGAGTGTTCAAACAAAGGAAAGAAGTTTTTGCAGGAATGCTAGATGACTATGGGCAGGCCTGTACGAGAAGAAACCTCAGACTTCTCATAGAAGCAAACATACACCATGTCCTTCAGGCTCACCCATGAGTGGTTCTCCATTGTAGATTGTCAGTGCATGAGCTCTGATGATTAGTTGACAAGTGTTGTGTACCTGTACTGATTTTTGTGTCAATTGAGTCAATAGTGCAAACCTGTTATGTTGCTGGGACACAAGAGCTGAAATCTTGGCTTTCATGAGTTCAGGGTGCAAGTCTTACCCAGAGTGCTTAAAAGATCCTGCCTGTGGGGTGGAAGTTGAAGGGCTCGAGGTAGCTGGAGGTGGCAGGGATGGTCTGTTTGCTGTCACATGATTATTCTCAAGGGTGGCTTCTGGTTAGTGGTTTCTCTGGGACTCACTGGCACATATTTGTGGCATCAGTCGTCAATCAAGTTTTGTTTCCTTGTCTTGTGGACCAGCTGGTTATTTTAGTCTTTTGATAAACAGGAAGAGCTACTACAGGGTACTCAGGGAGTGTTTAAGGAGCTATTAAACTCTAGGAGCTTTTAAACACACCAAGGGGTGGGAGTTTTAACCGGAAATATTGAGCTCCTTTAGGAGGAATTCCAGTTAAATATTCAAACACTCCTTATAGGTTTTGAACTTAAAACAATTGTGGTTTGGGATTTCTCCGTTAGTCTCCCCCATACTTGTATTTGGTTTGTTGTGCTCCTTGCTGCACACCAGGTGGGTACCTCCTTACAACAGTTGTTTAACACATAGTAGCTCTAGCAGTGCTCAAATATCAGATCCTGAGCATCTGGCTCTCCGCCCTGTTCTCATCTGGCAGGGGTTGCCACCATCTCTCGGGAAGAGAGGATGTGGTAGGTGGGCTCAGGCCCAGGTCATGTGGGAGTGTTCCGAGCCCTCATAGTCTCCTAAGATCCCCTGTTGGAATGAAATGATGGGTCTTTAGAAAGCATTCTCGATTTGTCTTCAGCATCTCAGGGTTCTGGGGTCTTATCTGTGTGGTGGTGTTTGGTTTCTGTAACGGGATGTTGTTTTTGAACTCTTTAGTTACTTGTTGCTTTTAGGTCCTGGAGAAATGAGGTGTGCTTATGGAAATGGTTGTACCCATGTGTTTCAAAATCTTTCCTTCAGATTGGGTGACAGGTTCTTTTTTAGTCTATGCTATTAGGTTCACATTCAACCACGGAGCTACACGAGGGCCCTATGACTGCTGTTAATTGGCTAGTGGTGAGTGCACACAAAATGCTGTTATCTCTGCCTATGGCTGAGGTTTGGTGAGTCTTCAGGAAGTGGGTGAGTCAGCAGGAGCTGCCATGCAGGGATTCCTCAGTATGTCTGCCGGTTTTACCTCAAGAGTCTGCCGGGGGCTGGAAGAGCTGGAATCTTGGGTTTGGAAAGCTTCCCAGGTGGTGGTTCCACAGTGCTTGGAACCCTGTTGCATGTATTATGTTTATGTGTCTGTCCAACAGAGGATGTTGTAGATAGGGCAGTGTGGTTACTTTTTGTGAACTTGATACAAGTAGAGTCTGTTGAGAAGAGGGATCATAATAGAAGACTTGCCTCCATTGGCTTGACCTGTAGAGTCTATGGGGGTATCCAGTGCTCATCCAGACATCGCCGGCACTTTCTGGATATGTCATGAAGCCCCTGTTGTATCCCCATGTCTGCAGACTGCCCACCCCCAACTCTGGCTGTCCCTGTAAGTCCCCACTCCAATTCTGTCCCTACAAAGCACCTACTCTCATCTCTGCCCCTGCAAAGCTGGCTCTCTTCTCTGTGGCTGAGCCTCCCAAACCTGTTTTGCTCC
Source organism: Montemys delectorum (assembly GCA_019843815.1). NCBI lineage: Eukaryota > Metazoa > Chordata > Mammalia > Rodentia > Muridae > Montemys > Montemys delectorum. The sequence goes on from JADRCD010234958.1 coordinate 10,265, forward strand.
AGTGTCCCTCCCTCATCTAATGATGTAGTTTCCAGTGTTGTCATTTGAGGAAGTCTGTGTCCTAATTACCAGCTGTGTAATTACATCCTTTGGAGTTCCTACACAGCTAATTTGTTTCTTTGTTTCCAAGCAGGGTTTTATAAGGAACCTTTAAGTGTGCTTGGGAGTGTCACTTGGGTAGGCTGGTCTGGTTTCTAAAGTCGGTGGTGTAGTGATTACCCAGTATTTGGGGCTATCATTCTGCTCTGTAAGTATGTTTTAAAAACATTTAAAAAAAAAACAAAATTAAAACATAATTTCAGAATCCATTCTCCCTTCTGTTTCCTCTCTGTAATCCTCCCCGTATTCCCCCTTGCTGCCTCTCCAATTCATAGTTCCATTTCTTTAATTTTGTGATAAAGATATTCCTAAATATGTCACTATAAGCTGTTCAGAAAAGGTGTATGGGGTTAGCCCTTATTAAAGAATTTCCTTATTTCAGAATAAGTGTTAATAATAGGTCAAGCCAGCAACAGAAAGGGCATTTGCCACCCACTTGCCCCTGAGCTCAGGCACCATCATCCGAGAGGGTACAGAATGATTGTAAGGGCCAGGGCTTTTGTGTGTGTGTGTGTGTGTGTGTGTGTGTGTGTGTGTGTGTGTGTGTGTGTGAGAGAGAGAGAGAGAGAGAGAGAGAGAGAGAGAGAGAGAGAGAGAG
>JADRCD010234958.1:10971-23077 GCA_019843815.1 Montemys delectorum
GAGAGAGAGAGAGAGAGAGAGAGAGAGAGAGAGAGAGAGAGAGAGAGAGATGGAGGGAGAGAGAGTTAAAAAAATTAAAAGTAAAAAGAGGACAGGAAGTTGGGGCCATGATAGGAAGGTATGAGTGGATCTGGGAGGAGTTGAGGGGGTGGTAAACATGAGCAAAATACACGATATGTTATCCAAGAATTAAATATATCTGAAAGTCCATTATTTTTGGCTGAGAATAAAGGCAGGGTCATCTCTAGGAGGGTGAGGGCTTATCTGTTGCCCAGCATCCCCAATGAGTGAAGAGTATTATCTAAATATTTGTCAGGGTAATAAATGTCAGTGTGTTTCCAGCATAAAGTTTCTGTCATCTCCTCTGTGGTGCACTGACTGGGATAGATAAACGCAGATTGCTGACCAGTGCCAGGGAGGCACAGATCTATGCCAGGAAGTGGAGTGTGGGAAAGAGCACCTCAGTAGGAGGAGTGAGCCTGCCTTTCTAGGAGGTGCAAACAGGCACACACATAGTAGGAGATAGGAGAGTCCAGCACCTTGGTCTGCAGGGACAGACAGAGACAGGCTTGTGGAGGTCTTGCCTGTGAGCCTTTCCACTCTGCCCTGACTGTTGTGAATCCTTGCCAGTAGATGGCAGAGCCACAGGAAGGGGCATCCGTGTCTGTGTCTTGGTATTCCTTTGAAGATATCATCATAGATCTCCTCCCTTGATTGAGGATAAGAGCCCTCTGGGAGGAGAGGGAGCTCCATTTCTGGCAACAGCGGTCCCAGGTACCTTCTAGCCTGGGCTGGCCACCCTGTCATGGCTGTTTGGAGTTGCATGCAGAACACCAGTGTCTAGGACCCTGCCTTGGTCGCCTCTGGTATTGTGACCATGTGGTGCTGTGGGACCTCGACCCAGAGCCCTCACAGGGTGGGCTGGGCAGAGTTTGAGTGGAAGAGCCATAAGCTACCATTGACTCACTGCTTGCCCAGGCTTCCAAGGAGGAAAGCAGAGGTAGGTATTGGGCCTTCCGGATGCTTGGAGTCTGTGCAGGTTATTTCCCTCAAAAATTTAGGAGTATTTCTTTTGATTTGGTCCTGTTTTGGATATCCAGGTGTAGGGGATTACCATGTGTGTCTGTGAGTGGGTAATCTGAGAAAGGATTTTATCGCTGTCATTGTTTTAAAAATACTTTTTTGTTATATAGGAACAAGCCAAGTGGTGAGTTTGGATTAAGTGGGAGAAGGGAGCTGTTTCCAGATTGCTTTGTTTGATCCGGAGCTTCCGGGGCCCGTGAAAGTGGGTTGTATTTCAGTGGGCGTGCTCTTTCAGGTCAGAGTCTCCTTTGGTCTGAGTTAGATCTCTTCTTTGCTGCCTAGGGAGTGAATACACAGTGTAGATTTTCTTTTCTCAGCTGATGACTATCTTTAAAGATCTCCCAGGGTGGTTATTTGTATTTTTTTTTTTTTTTTTTTTTTTTTTTGCTGTTTTTGAAAGAAACAGTTCTTTGGGGTCCCTGACCCTATTTTGAGCTGATGGATTGTTTTTTCTGCAGTTTGGCTCCAGTCCTGTTGGAATCATTGCCTATAACTTGGTGCAAAGCATTCTTTCCGTACACTCCAGGAAGTGAAAGATATTAACTGATAGGTGATGGTGGTGGTGGCATGTGTGTGTGTTTCCATGTGTGTGTGTTTGTATGTGTGTGTCTGTGTATATGTGTATGTATGTATCTGTGTCTGTGTGTGGATGTGTGTATATGTGTATTTGTATATGTGAGTGTATGTGTTTGTGTGTGTGTGTGTGTGTGTGTGTGTGTGTGTGTGTGTGATGTGTATACCTGCATGTCTGTATGTAGGCCAGAAATCAACCTCACATGTTGTTTCTTGGACTCTGTTCATCCTTTTCTTAGACACTTTCTCATTGAACCTGGAATCACCAAGTATGCTAAGCCGGCTGGTCAGTGAGTTCTAGGTATTTCCAGTGTCTGCTGACCCTGGGATTACAGATACATGATACCATGCCTAGACTCTTTCAGAAGCCACGGCTTTAGGAGAGCAAACTCAGGTCCTTATGCTAGTGCCAAACAAGCTCTTCCCTAGACAAGACACTGTCTTCATTATCCCTCTCCTCCATTTTTAAAAAGACCCTTCTCTTGGGTAAGGGTTTCTTCTTGGTTCAATTTCTCCTTTACATGTTGGCCACTTTGGCCAGCTTTTTGGATCTTCGGGAAAAGGCGGCAGTGTGTCTAGGAGGGAATGACTTACATTTCCAGACCTGGCTCTGCTGTTCCTTTGGTTACGTTTAGTATTTCATCTCTGATACAAAATGAAGCTGAAGACCTACCTTGTAAGTCTGCATGAGTAGCCCAGAGGTATGCTCAACTATAGGCTTACCCACCTGTGACCCTTCACCAGATGAACTCAGGGCTTGAGAGAGATGGGGTGCACCACCTGGCACCAGCCTTCAGGGAGCTATTGCTAGCAGAGATGTCTGTGGATGAAGCCTTCGAGGTTAGGGGCTGGTTGTCCTGGCAGAGCTGTGGGTGGAGCCTTTGAGGCTGGGAGCTGGCTGTCCTGTAGTCTGCCTTGGCTGGGATGTGTTACACATACAGTGTCTCACACGTTCCTTCCTTTCTCTCACTGTCAGGTGGCAGTACTGGCTAATCCTACTTCCTCACAATCCCTGGGACTGGAGGCATGATGCCAGGGTATCCTGGCTCCCAGATAAACTAATCTATAGGTGTGAGCAGAGGTGTCCAAGCTGTAGTCGGGTCTCCTCACCACAGGGGAACTATCTGTCTGGATTCTTTCATCCTTATGTTTCTTGTCATCTGGACTATAAGCTATATCGATTAATCCATGGGGATTCTTTAGCCAGGCTGGAAAACTAGAGGATGAAGGAAGAACAGCTAGCTTCTTTATGTACTTTCCTGGGCTGTTAGCAAAGCACAGGGCTGTTTGCTGGTTAAATTATATGTGTGTGTGTGTGTGTGTGTGTGTGTGTGTATGTGTATCTATATGTATATGTGTATGTGCATATATATGTATATATATGTATATATACAAATGTGTGTGTTATGTATGTATGTATATATCTCATATATCATTCATATATATAAAACATTCATTCATATGTATATATATCTATATCCCAGTGTTTGTTCTTTGTTCTGCATTTTAAGAAAGCTCATAAAAAGTTCCTTTGGGCACCTTACCAATGAGAAAAGCAGAATACTGTAGGAACACAAGAAACAGGCTGTTGAGTACAAGTCAGTGTCTAGATAAGTACCTGAGGGCTGAAGCTTGTGTCGCAGAGGATGTTTCTACACCAGAAATGGGAATGTCAATACAACTAGGGTAGTTGAGAATTCAGATATAGAGGCATTCTGGTAAGGAACAGGTATGTTCCAGGTGGCGGAATGGCAGGCTGGGGGCAGGGTGTTATGTGCTCTATGCCCGTGACTGTTATCAGAGCCAAGTGAGATGAGGTGGCAGCTATTCAGTAATTGCAGTATTGAGTGCTCAGTACTGAGCAAGACCCAGAAACAGTAGGAAAGGAAGAGATGCATTCACTGGTTGTTTAAATTGCTAGATGAAAGATTGAAGGGGAAAAATCAAAGTTGGGGGAGCAGTTCCAGCTCATAGGGATCCTAGGGGTTATCTTCACTGAACAGATAGTGTTCTGGGGAATTCCCTCCTCTCTTTCTTTTAAAGAAAGGGTCTCATATAGACCAAGCTGGCCTGGAACCGCCAAGGATGACCTTGAATCTGCTCTTCCTGCCTTCCTGTTCCAAGTGCTGGGGTCATCGGCACACACCATCACACCTGATTTATGTGTGCTGGGAATGGAATGCAGTCTTCATGCATGCATGGTAGGCAAGCCATCTACCAACGGAGCCATATCTCCAGTCCTGGGGAAAAAGCTTGAGTTGCTGTTCAGTGTTCCATGGATTGGATGGGCTTAGCTTGTTTTGGATAACTGCATGTTTAGCTGAGTCTAGCCACATTTATCTTCCCATATTTGTAGCTATTAGATATGTAGAATGTTTCAATTTCAAGCCTTTAAAAAGATTTGTTTACAATGATACTAAATCCCTCCCTGCATAGCGGGTTGGAGGTTGAGCTCAGTGGGTAGATTAATTGCTTTGCATGTTTGCCCTGAGCATCAATTAAAAATTTCCATTCCTGGCTCCCCTCTCACATGCCTGACCGTTTTGCACCCTGGAACATTGATTAGGCTTCCTGTGTTCTCATGAATTCGGTCACCACATTAGTGTGAAGTTACTCTGGCTTCCAGTGTGTTATGGGACAGTCCAAGAATAGTTGGGGATCAGCCATATCTGCTGACAGTGCAGGCTGAGCAGTATGGTGGGCATGTGCTGTGTGATGATGCTGCTCCACAGGACACATCCCAGCTCCCATCCTGGGCTCAGTCTCTGCAGAGAAGTCTCTCCTCAGATTCTAGCTCCAGCATCTCCACCCTCCCATGGCTTGCCGCCATCTGTGCCCTGGGCTATGCTTCCATCTCCTTTAGTCAATCAGTATGGGGACCATAACTTTCTTTGCTCAGGAACCTCAGCTCTTCCTTTCTTATAACCAGTTCTCTGTGTTAACTTTCTTGGTTATAAGACTTGGGACAATTTATATTTTCCTAGATTCATGTTGTACAGTGTTTCCTTTTGAGTGCTTGTCTACATCTTTATTGAGAACAAACTAATTGTAAGTGTGTGGGTTTGTATGTATGCATGTTCATGGATGTTCATGTTGCTAGGTGTGTGTGAGTGAGTACATGTGTGTATGTATGTGTGAGTGTGTGTATGCATATGTGAGTGTATGTATGTGAGTACGTGTGTGTGTGGGTGTGCATGTGTTTGTATGTGTGAATGTGTGTATGAATGTCTGTGAGTATGTATGTGTGAATGTGTGTGTATGTATGTGTGCATGTGTGTATGTGAGTATGTTTGTGTATGTATGGGTGCATGTGTGTGTGAGTATGTATGTGTGTGACTGTGTGTGTGTGCATGTGTATGTGAGTATGTGTGTGTGAATGTATGTGTGAGTAAGTGTGTGAGTATGTGTAGTATATATGTGTGAATGTGTGAATGTGCATATGTGTGTAGGATGTGGCTGGGATTATAGGCCTGTCCCATCATATCTAATACATGCAAAAAAGTTTAAAGTCATCATAAAAGACTTTGGGGAGCTACTTGGAAACTGTTACTTGTGAGCACATGTGTGCGTGCGCTTGTGTGTGTGTGTGTGTGTGTGTGTGTGTGTGTGTGTGTGTGTAGGATGGAGAACAACTTTGGTAGCATGTGGAAGAACACTATCCACTTCTGTTGAAGCAGGGTCTCATTGACCTGGAACTCACCAATTAGGTTTCACTCTCTGGCCATCTGGTCAGTGAGCACCAGGGCTGCTCCTCTTCCTGCTTCTCAGGCACTGGTATTACAAGCATGAGTCCCTTCACTTGGCGGGTTTCCATTGTTCTGGGGATTGGACTCTGGTCCTCTTGCTCGTAAGGCAAGCACTTTGCCAACTGAGCTGTCCTCCATCTTGAACAGGCTATTTTAAAATAATAGCCAATGTCATGACACTTCATTTATGGATATTTCATAATATATTCCTTAAGAAGAGCATTTCTTTCACTATTCATAAGACCATTATTACAGTTAGGAAAATTAACAACTTCTAACAAGTATTTGATACATAATTTACAGTAACAGTTTCCAAGTAGCTCCCCAATGTCTTTTATGATGACTTTAAACTTTTTTGCATGTATTAGGTATGATGGGACAAGCCTATCATCCCAACCATCTGTTCAGGGAAGTCCTGCTTGGACTATAGCGAGCAAATTAAAGGCCAGCTTTTGAAACTGAGTGAGACACTGTCTCAGGGTTAAGCTAGGGACGTGTCTCAGTCAATGGTAGAGTACATACATAGCATGTGGAAGGGCCCAGGTTCATTCCCCATACTAGAACCTTTAAAAAATAATTGTGGTAATTCGAATGGCAACTGGGGCCTTGTGCTTCTAGGTATGAGCTCCAGCATTTAGCCACATTCCTAGCCTGACTTTCTTTTCTTTTTTAAAAACTCTACAAGGATTCAGCTAAGAATATCAGTATAGTTTTTATTCCCTTTGATCTTGAACACTGTTATTTTAAAATGACATTTTTCCTTAAAATAATTTGAGCCACTAATTATTGTCTACCTTCTTAGCTATTGACAGGGAATGGCGTTCACCTTCTTCTTATGTCACAAACATGAAACCATGTTATAAAAGAAGTGCCAGTAGGTCCTTCTTCAGTATGACACTTCTCACGTATAATGCTTCTCATGTACATGTCAGCGGGCATTTCTGTCAAACAAGAATGTGCTCTTACCTAACATTGCTCAGGTCATGACTATTTAATATGACAAGTTTCTTTAACTGTCCTTTTCATAGGATTTTGTCTTGAGCGTCCTATGCTGTGCTTAGGTTAGCCAAAATGGGCTTTCTCTGTTTCTCTGTCTCTACCACCATCTCTGTCTCTGTGTCTCTGTCTTTGTCTCTCTTTGTGTCTCTGTCTCTGTCTGTCCCTCTGTCCCTCTGTGTCTCTGTGTCTCTGTGTCTCTGTATCTGTCTCTCTCTCTCTCTCTCTCTCTCTGTCTCTCTCTCTCTCTAGATTTCATTCACTTTTATTTTATGAGTATGGGTGTTTTGCCTGTGTGTGTGAATTTTCATCCTGTCCAGTATACCCAGGGGCAAGAAGAGGGTGTCAGATCCCTTGGAACTGGAGTTACAGACAGTTGCAAACCTCCTTGTGGGTGCTGAGAACAGAAGTTGGGTCCTTTGGAAGAGCAGATTGTGTTCTTACCTGAATCATCTCTCCTCTAGCCCTGGGCCTTTTCTTTTTTCTTTTTTTTCTTTTTGATTTTTCGAGACAGGGTTTCTCTGTAGCCCTGGCTGTGCTGGAACTCACTCTGTAGACCAGGCTGGCCTAGAACTCAGAAATCCACCTGCCTCTGCCTCCCGAGTGCTGGGATTAAAGGCATGCTCCACCACCGCCCAGCTAGGCCTTTTCTTTTTTAAAGGATCACTTTAGTTGTGTTTCTATAAAGCCTCTTATGTTTTGTCTTTGTCTGGTTGCTTACTGCGCTCTCCATCCCTGTGCTGCTTGTTGGGAAGGCTATGAACTCATTGGGTTGACTCCAGAAGGTTCCTGCTGCTGCCAGTAAAATGGAAAAGAAAGCTGTGTCAAGAGCTCCTTGGTAACATTGGTGGGTTGCTGGGTGTTGAGGCATCAGTGTGGGCGTGGCTTGGGGTTGAGAAGAGCATTAGTCACTCCCAAAGAGGGATGCCGGTCATTTCATTGTTGGATGTCAGCTGTGACCTCTGATCATCCATGTCCTCCACTCCTGTTGAGAAGGCAACAGAAACATGTTTACTCTTTAACCATGTTCCCACAGCAAGTTGACAGCTAGTTCTATAAATTCAAGGTAAAGGTGTTTGTTTCTGAAGTGGAACTATGATTAAGGCAAAGCCATGTAGGTCATGGCTGTTGCCTTGGAATATCACTGTTTCATTAAACAGCTGCTACAGGTTTAGATCATGCATTTAAAATGTCTGTTCTGTTCCCAGGGTCTAAGCCATCAACAAAGGAGTACACATGGCTCCAGCTGCATATGTAGCAGAGGATGGCCTTGTCATGCACCAATGGAAGGAGAGGCCTTTAGTCCTATGAAGGCTTGATAGATGCCCCAGTGTAGGGGGATCTTGGGTAGGGAGGTGGGAGTGGATAGGTGGGTGGAGGAACACCCTCATAGAAGCAGGGGGAGGGAAGATGTGATAGGGTGTTTCTGGGAGGGAGGGAAACCTGGAAAGGGGATAACATTGAAATGTAAATAAAGAAAATAGCCAATAAAAAAATACCTGTTCTGGCTTACAAATATTGGAGAGCAGTTACAATACTACCAAGAATGAAGAATACTTTAACTGGTCTACCAGCTTTCAAAAATGAAATGTTTTTTCTTTGTTTAGTTACTAGCAACTGTGTCTTCCTGTGTCTTAGGGATGTAATTACCTTGTGGCCAGTCAGTTCAATGGATGCTTAGTGTTGTGACTGTCTTATCATTTAATGAAAATTCTCAGTTTTCTTCTCTCTCTCTCTCTCTCTCTCTCTCTCTCTCTCTCTCTCTCTCTCTCTCTCTCACTTATCCATCCATCTGTTCATCTGTACATCCATCCATATATCCACCCATCCATCCAGGAATGGCAGGAATGAGTGCAAGCTGCCTTCTCTAACAGCCTATTCTTTTGGAACCTACTACCATATTTCTATATAAATTGCTTTAATTATTTCTTGATGACTTTTTTTTTTCCCGAGACAGGGTTTCTCTGTATAGCCCTGGCTATCCTGGAACTCACTCTGTAGACCAGGCTGGTCTCAAACTCAGAAATCCACCTGCCTCTGCCTCCCAACTGCTGGGATTAAAGGCGTGCATTGCCACTGCCCAGCAACTTTTTTTTTTTTTTAAAGGTAGTTTCTCACTATTTAGTTGACTGATCCTGTCCATTGCTCAGTGTGTACTTCCTTTCTCTCCATCCCAGAAAACCGTTCTTAGATCTCTGTCATGGTGTGTGTGCCCCTCTCATATACATATGCTTGTTAATAGACTGTCTTCCACCAATTGTAGTTATAGTTTTGGTTAGGTTAAAAGCCTAATGTTCTCTATAGTGGAATGCTACTTGTAGCTGAGCCGCATGGCCCTCTCTGCACGTTTGTGCCATCCTTGAGGCCTTCTGCACTCTGACTCCTAACTCTGCCCCACTGCTGCTGTTGGAAGGCGGTGTCTCAGTGAATTTGGATGTTATTTCCACATCATCCTGAGACATTTCACTTCAAGATCCTGGCATCTTCATTCTTGGTGGGTCATGTTCTAAGTCTGCTCCCCAACAGCTTTCTGGGGTCTTGTCACCATTCAGGGTCAGCTTCCCAGTGTTCTCTGTGGTACAGAGAATTCTTTTCCTTCACTCTGGCTGTCTGCTTCATAAGCCACGATGCTCTTGTGCACAGCCTAGTCCTTGTTTTGTTGGAACACATCTTCCAGGACTTTCTGGAGAAAGGGACAGTAAAGGTTACTTTTCTAAGAAACAACAACTACCAAAATTGTTTTCTGTCTTTCAGCTTTGAAATAGACAAGGCACGGGCCTCTGTGGCACGGAGTTTTTCTTCAGGAATCGTGAAGCCACTGGACTAGGCTAATTTGCTGCCTGTTGATGCTTTTTTGTTTTTCCCTTTTAAGTTTTAAAAGTTGGTACATTTTGGGCTGGTGATGTGTTTCATTGGGTTGGAACACCTGCCACCAAGCTTGACTATCCTAAGTTCAGTTGCTGAAACCCACCCGGTGGAAGGGGACAAATTACTCTACAAGTTATCCTGTAACAGTCACACATCACACATGTGCTCACGTCCATGCACATGAATACACACACACACACACACACACACACACACACACACACACACACACCCCTCTAGACTTACAAGAACACCAAGCATACCACCACACACAGGCTCCCCCTTTTCTCGTCTTTCTACCTCCATCTCAGGAATGCTGGGATTACAGGCATGTGCCACCACACCAGTTTTTATGTGCTACTAGGGATGGAACCTAGGGCCTCATGCTTGCCAACAGATAGTCTGCCAACCGAGCCTCAGGTTGTTTATTAGCAGTGGGTTGTTTGAGATGTTGGATGTATTCCAACTGTATTTTGTCATATAGTTACCCAATATTTTGGTGGGGATTCTTGTATTTTGACACATTGCATGTTATGGTGTGGCCTGAGGCTCCTGCTTTCTCTGCGGGTCTTACGAGACCAGGCGGCATTTATAGTAGACCAGGCAAGTATGTCATGGACAGTGCAGTATAGGGGGTGCACCCTGGTTAGTTACTCTTTGAGTCTAATGCGTAGTCTGAGAGGATTCCTGTGCCACAGTCTGTTGTGGCTGTGGCCTCCATTGCTGGCCTCTCTTTACAGTCTGTTGTGGCTGTGGCCTCCATTGCTGGCCTCTCTTTACAGTAGGGGTGCATGCTCAGGAGTGGGATTTTCAGACCTTGGTCATGCCTGCTTGGTCTTTAACTCTCTTGTTGATATTTTATTGCCCCGTTCTTTCAGTTAAAGTATTAGTTGAAGTTTGATCAAGGCTGTGTTAGATGTAGAGCTGAGCCTTTGCTGGCCTGGGCGTGTACCTCAGTGGCAATGTACAGTGTCTTACTCACACCTGATGCTGCATAGCAGGGGATCCAGTCACAGTAAGAACATCTGTGAGTGGAGCGTCAGATACAGTAAAACTGGGTATCAGCTTTGACAGCCACAACTGTCACAGCAGTCGGAATGGTGGGAGCAGGGAGAGGATTTATCAGAGAGTTTAGAAAGATGATTTTAACAAAAGAAAAAACTTAGGAAGAAAGAGAGTGGTAAGAAGATGAAAAGTTAGATGATTCAAAACTGGAGACAGTGGGGTAGGTAGAAAGTAAAATGGGAGGTTAGATGTTAGGAGTGGGAGATAGTTTGAATTCTCAGGATTCAGGAAATGTATACAGGAAGACTGCAAGTTCAATCTAGCCTTGTCTACATAGTTAGCTCAAATCCAGCTTTGTCTACATAGTTAGTTCAAATCCATCCTTTTCGACATAGTTCAAACCCAGCCTTGTCTACATAGTTAGCTCAAACCCAGCCTTGTCTACATAGTTCAAATCCAGCTTTGTCTTCATAGTTAGTTCAAATTCAGCTTTGTTGATATACTTCAAATCCAGCCTAGTCTACATAGTTAGTTCCAGACAAGCCAGGGATGCATAGAGTGGTAACCCAATTTAAAACCATCACCAGTGCCCTTCCTGGTCTTTTTTTTTTTTTTTTTTTTTTAAATTTTATTTATTATTAAAGAAGTACACTGTAGCTGTCTTCAGTCACACCAGAAGAGAGCGTCAGATCTCATTATGGGGTGGTTGTGAGCCACCATGTGGTTGCTGGGATTTGAACTCAGGACCTTTGGAAGAGCTGTCAGTGCTCTTACCTGCTGAGCCATCTCGCCAGCCCAACCTTCCTGGTCTTAATGCTGTGCAGGGGAGTCATTCCAGGTGCCCTTCTCACCTCTGTTTTCTTCTTTTTTAATGAGGAGAGAGTCATTCATGTGCTCATTCTCTTCTCTTCTGAAAGCCCCTTCACTGATCACATAAAAGCCTGATACATGTAATAAGTATCTGACTGTTGAATCAGGGCCCCTCCTGATGTGGAATCAACAAGTCTCATGTTCAGAAAGCCTTGGTCAGATCATGAAAAAATGGAAAAAAATTATGGGATATTTCAGAGAAGAGACAGTGATTGGCAGTATGAGATTTTGCCTGCAGATAAGAAGGATTGCATGTCGGGATGTAGAAGCTGCAGGTGACTGAGGAGCAGTCTTGAGAGGAAACCTGACTGCAGCGGGACTGTATAAGATGACAATGTTTATGTGTGTACACCTAGGTGTGTGCATGTACCCGTGCCTGTGCATGAACCATGCGTGTATTTGGAGGCTGGAGGGCAACCCCAGAGATTACCCTTAGGAACGCTATCCAGATGATTTGAGATTGGGATTTTAATTGGCATGTAGTTCACTATCTAGGATGGACTGGCTGATTGCTTTTGGAACCCCGGGGATCCTTTGATCTCCTGGTTGTCAGTGCTGGGATTAGAAGCATGCACCACTACACGTGGTGTGTTATGTTGATGTTGTTTGTTCTTGTTTGGATTTTTAGACACATTCTATATGTACTGCACTATTGCATTTACCCCATAACTATGTACACTATTTTGACAGCTATATGATTTCTTAAAGGTATCCTTAAAATATTCTTAAGTTTTGGATGGATGATTTTGGTGCTGATCCAGGAGGAGATAGGCATATGAAGAGCAAGTTCAGTAAGCTGTTTTGGAGGGCCATCTGCTTGTGTGTGTAGAAAGTGGACACTGCCATTTAAGCTGGTTTGTTCCTGCTAGTGCTTGCAGGGTGTGGCTGAATGGTGGAGGGCAAGAATGTACTTGTCCTAACTGGCCGGGGTGTGGGGGGTAGTTTGACAGCTATATGATTTCTTA
>JADRCD010234958.1:23177-56156 GCA_019843815.1 Montemys delectorum
GGGGGGGTGGCTGAGGGTTTCCTTTTCCTTATCCACCACAGACATTAGATAACTAAATTTCCTGAACACAGTTAATACACCATTTGATTTAAAGGCTGGGATCTTGGAAGGTGGTTTCTTTCGGGACTTTGGCTGCCAAACAAAGGTAGAAACAACAAATTCTTAGACATTCAAAGTGGCAGTCTTAAAAACGCTATGTGGGTGACATTGAAATTAGGGGATTGTGTGGATCAGTTAAGCCACATAGTTGAAGAGTGTGCTTGTAGATATGTGTTTGTTTGAATCTCTGCGTGTCTGTTTGTGTATGTGTCTGCCTGTCTGTATATGTAGTATAGTGTGTGTGACTGTTGTATGTCTGTCTGTCTGTTATGGTGTATGTGTATTTATTTTGGTATATGTGTTGGTTAGTTTTATGTCAACTTGACATGAGCTATAGTAATTTGGCAAGAGGGATTCTCAGTTGGGAAAATGCCTTCATCTGATTTGCCTGTAGGCAGTCTATGAAGCATTTTCTTGACTAGTGCTGCATATGAGTAGGCCTAGCTCCCTGGGGGCATCTACCTCTGGACTGGCCCTAAATGGTATAAGAAAGCAGGATGAACAAGCCATGAAAGCAAGCTGGTAGCTAATAAAAAGCACTCCTCCTCCATGTCTTTTGATTTAGTTCTGGCCTCTGGGTTCCTGCTTTGGCTTTCTTCAATGTACTGTGACCTACAGTACATAAATGAAATAAACTCTTTCTCTCCAAGTTGCTTTTTGTCATGGTAGTTGATTGTATTACTAGAAACCCTAACTAAAATAGCATATGGTGTGTGTGTACTATGTCTGTGTATTGTTTATGTTTGCTCTGTGTGTATATATATGCTTGTATATATCTGGTGTCTGTGGTGTGTGTGTGTGTGTGTGTGTGTGTGTGTGTAGTTTGTATCTGTGTGTTTTCAACCTTGATGAACAGTTAGTTCCCTTTACAGAGGTCCCAGTAGCTGAGGTGATTTTCATGGCCCTGCTTATGCTATTGACTAGCAAGGTCTGAGCTGCTTGTCCCTCTGGCTAAACAGTGCCAGGGATAGTAATTCTCTATTTCTGCAACACATGCTGTGCATTAGTGGATCTGAGGCATGCCTGTATTAGAAATGAGTTTGGGCAGCATCCAGAGAATGCTGACCTCTGCCACTGCTATGTTTTATAAAAAGAGAGAGAGAATCAGGAATGTTTGGTAGAGATGAGGTATGGTGCAGGCCCATGCGGAGCCATCCATTCCCCCTGAGGTACCAGCCATATGATGATTATAGTACGGAATAGAGTTTATTTAGGGCATGGGGAGGGGAGTTGAGGGAGAGAGAGGGGGTGTGTAAATGCTAGTCATGAACACAGAGTGGGGAGGGGGATGGGGAGATAAGGGACAAAAAGGGAAGAGTGTAAAAGAGTAAAAGAGCAAGGAGGGAGCAAGCAGCCCCTTTTATACTGAGTTAGGCATCCCTGGCTGTTGCCAGGTAACTGTGGGGCGGAGCCTAGAAGGAATGCTAACAGCCACTACCTTGCAACATCTTGTCTCATAGATCTGGTGGAATCTGTGCTTTTGCTAACACACTCACCCTTTGTCTTCAAGAAAAGATTGTATCAAACATCCCTTCTTAGGAAAGAACAGTGTTAATACAACTTTTGGGTAGGAATTCTGTGTTTTGGGAAATCGGTGTTAACTTTTGTGTAGCAATTTTGTGTTTTTGGGAAATCAGTTCATACTGGCAACATTTTTTGTATTTCCATATGAGCACTTGCATCAGAGTTTTATTGAGTTCAAGGGCAACTGTGCCCTTCTCCAATTACTTGAAAACAAAATGTGTGAGTGTGTTTAAATATACCAATAAGGAATATTTAAAAGTTTTAAGTGTTATCCCTTTTCTCCCCCAATTCCACTTAGGAGCAAAAGGTCCTGCATCACACATTTTGATGGATTGCTTTAAATAGTGTATTACACACATATGTATGTGGGCCAAGTTTGACCTTTTTAAACAAAGGCTCACACCACAGCCTTCTTGGTCCGTGTTCCGACTCATCAACAGCTCCATCTGTCCAGGCCTGTTGGAGAGGCACACATAACTCTCCAGGATGTGCAACATGCTATCTGCAGATTAGCAAATGTGAGATTTCAGATGCAGGATGTGTGCTGCTTAATAAAGCATTTTCTATAGATTGCTCTGCGGGGGCTCTTTCATAGCTTGTATATCAGAAAATGAACAGTCTGATCTGCTTGAGAGAAATCAGTGTCTCTGAGGGCAGGAGTTTTCCTGTCACCATAATGGATAGTATGGGGCCAAGGGGAAGGGTATATGAATGACCTATTCATAGAGGAAGAGGAAGACCGACTCTACCGTGGTTGAACCCTGTCTGGAGTTTTAATTGGCTGTAATATTATTGACGTTCTCTTTCACGGTCAGGAAGTTATTAGGTTTAAATCGTTGAATTCCCTTTCAGTGATGCCGATGTATCTAACTGTTGTGTTCTTTTACTCAGGATCCAAACTACTGGATACAGGTGCATCGCTTGGAGCATGGAGACGGAGGGATTCTAGACCTGGATGACATCCTCTGTGACGTTGCTGATGACAAAGACAGAGTGAGTTCATGGCTGGGGCAGTCTGCTCCAGTAGCAGTTTTCCAGGATGAGGGGAGAGTGGCAGGAAGCCCTTCCCTTCTGTGCTGGAAACAGATGAAAATTCACCCGGGATACCACTCTCTCTCCATTGCCAGGCTGTGATGCTTTTCCTGATACTGGGATTTCATTCTTCAGCTTTAGAGTTTTTAAACGGAAACCTTTACAGTGTAGACACCACCAACTACTCTTTGCCACTTCCCCCTTGTTTTTGCCATACAAACCTTTTCCTCAACAGCACAAGTCCATCATTATAAAATTCTTGTTCCTGATCTTGTTGGATACATGAGATCTTCTAATTATGGTCCCAGTACTGGCTCAGAGATGGTTCGGTGTAGTGACTGGGCTGTGCTGAGCCCCTGACTTGCTCCAAGATGAGTGTGCATGCTCCAGGCATTTCTGTTTGTGATGTGTGCATGTTCTTGCGAAGCTGCCCCTCCTGTTACCTTTGGTCTGTGGCTTCTCACTACCACCTTAAGGGCAGCCTAGTACACTCATGTCACAACCATAGCAGCCCAAGCCAGTTTATGCATGCTCCCCCGCCTGCTTGGAAGGAATGGGAGGAGAGTGTCTCCTGGCATGATAAAGACGTGTGGCTGGGTGCTTGGCCTCGCATATAGACGCCAGCAGATTGTTTACTGCAGTGAGGCAATGAGAGGGGATAGGTGTAAAGAGCCTCGTGCCCACACCTCATGCTGTGTTTGGCTTGAACTGGAATTACACAAGGGCTTATAGCCACAGACTCAGTTGTATTACCACAGCTGTGCGGAGGCAGCTGGGATAGAGCCCTATGTCCTCATCACACTCCAGGGTTCACACAGGGCATTAAACCAGCCAGGCCACTCTAGGAGGCCAGAGGACACCGAGGTTGTTAGGACACTCACTGTGAGTGAGGCTCTGCCTCGCTCTCCTCCATGCTGTTGCTGGGCTGAGCTGATGAGCACAGAAATCCATGCTTGTGATAGTTGATATCGTGCCTGCTCTGAATTGGACAGAAACTGTGCATATTTTCTTGAAATCTAAAGGAAAGCAAGAATCTCAGGTACAAATGTTGAGGAGTTCAAGGGGACCGACTTGCCAGTACCTGTCACTATGGGGTTTGTGTTTTGTCGCTACCACGAGCCAGGAACATACTTTGTCAAATAATGTGTATCTTTTAGGCCTGTTTGTGACTTGATGATAGTTTCCTTGGGGGCCCTTTCTCTCATTTGGGGTTCTCATGCAGCAGTGGTCATTCTCAAGTGATTTCCTGAGAGTAGTGAAGCTATGGTCAGTTTGTAGGTTTTATAGGGATGGAGAGCCAGCTTCAGGTACCACCAAGCTCTCTAGAGAAGTGCAGCCTCACAATTCTGTTTCTCTAGAACCACTTCCGGTACCACAATCTATATTTGTCAAGGTTCTCTAAATGAACGTGTGTGTGTGTGTGTGTGTGTGTGTGTGTGTGTGCGCGCGTGTGCGCGTGTGCGTGTGCGTGTGCGTGTGTGTGTGTGTGTGTGTGTGTGTGTGTGCATGTGTGTGTATGTGGGTGCATGTGTATGTGAGTGAATGGTTGAGTGAAGGGGGATGTATTACACAATACACAATACAGTTTGGGTAGGCCAACAGTGTCTTTCTGACACTGGAGAGGCTCAGTTCACAGTGTGAGATGTGATGTTAGTTGGGCACTGAAGGACTGAGGGGATTCCTGGAGAGTTGCTTGTCTTAAGTATGCATTGGGAACCTGAAGAGATTGGCTTTAGTGCTGGAGCAAAAGGGCAGGTGAATTTGCCAGCAAGAATGAGGCAAGGACACCCAGAGCAAAGCTTCCTCCTTCCGTGTCCTCTTATGTAAGCTGTCACTAAAAGGTGCTGCCCACATTTAGGTCTTCCTGTTTCAAGTAAGGAGGTGTCCAGTGGCTTTCATTTTAGTTGATCCAGTGAGGTTGGAAATCTAGATGAGCCATCAAAAGTCTACTCCTTGTTTGATTGACGCGTGCAGCTATACTTAAATTATATTCTGTATTTTAGGAAGTCTGCAAAGCCCCTGAGGAGTGCTGAGTTTTTAGTGTCTCATAACTTACATATGGTAATACAGGTTCACAACACTTAACCACTGATGTTATTTCAATTGATGTTAACGTTGCATGGTAAAGAAACAAGAGGATAGAAAACGTAAAATTCTTCTCAGTTTACGTGTATATATGCACACACACTTTTTAAATTTTGTGAAAACAGAATGCATAGGTGAGAAACACGTTGGTTCCATTCCTCATTTCTGCCACTGGTCCCGTGGACCAAGCTGGTATTTATGACTGCTTTCCGCTACTGCCCATCTTGGATTTCTTCCACTGTCAGCCTATACCTCAGCAGGCCTTGCTTCTTTTCTTGGGAGGTTGACTCATATTTTCACTCCTGAATGGTCTGTGCCCTTCTTTGTCACCTGACTAAATCAGGTCACTGTAGTTTCTTACTGACTTTAATCACAGGACATGGTAGCACCAAGACACGACCTAAAGGGTCTCCTTACTCCAAACCTAATTTTTTTTGTTTGTTTGTTTTAAATCTCCATTGTAGAGAAACAATCCTATTTCCCCCAGTAGTGTGGATTAACCACCCCTCTTTACACTGTTATTTCTTTCTTAGCTTGGTTTAAGGGTATCAGAAGCCCAAAGTGGCAAGGAGGAAGTCTGAACTTCCAGTTCAATGGAATGTTTATTGTGTCTCCTGGAAGAAAGACCCTTCCCCTCCAACACACATACTAAAAACAAAAGTTTTAGACCATCAGAGCATAAAAAGTCACTGGAACAGGAAGCAATCTTTAAAGCGGGTCAGGATGGGCCATTGCTGTCTCCGATTCCTGGATGAGAGAGTCCGCTCTGTAGGAGAGACAATGCCATACTTTGCTCACGGATTCAAAGCGGATAGTATCTTTTGGAAAGCCCTGTTCCAGCCCTCCAGGCTGTTGACATCTAATTGGTGCTGCAACTGTGACTTTAAACATCTACTCCACCTTCTGTCAAGTCATCTGCTTCAGGACAGTGAAGACCATAGCAAGACCAATGGATTTCATTGCCATGGGACACTGCCACACTCTTTAGCTATGATGTGAGTTTCTTGGCCAGAAGCAGTACTGTAGTAGAATACCATGCTAGTAGACAATGCATTACGCAGCACCACACATGGGAGTTTTGGCAGAAGAACTATGTGTGGGAAAGGCAAATCCATAACCAGAACACCTATCTATTCTAGTAAGGACAAAGTGCTGTCCCTTCAGTGATGGAAGTGGTCTCACTGCAGTTAACTTAACACCAAGTAGCTAGCTGGTCACCCCTCATGAATGAGGCCATATTGGGAGCTCAGTGTTGGTCTCTGCTGCTGGCAGATCTGGCACTCAGCAGGAGTTCTAGCCAGGTCAGACTTGTTGAATAGAAGTCCATGCTTTTGAGCTTATGCATCATCTCTGTCTCTGCCATCGTGGCTGCTTTGTTCATGGTTCCATTGTGCAACAGCAGGAATGATTGTGGAAATAGGTCGAGTGCCTATGGAATAGTCGATCCTATCTGTTTGTTTATTGAACTCCTTCTCTACTGAAGTCACCTTGTGATGAATTCACTCATTCACATGGGAGACACCTTTTGTCTATTTGGAGAGTTCTGTCCATATCCTCTTCCCCAAATGTCCTTCTCACCAGCCAGGTTCTTTTTCATGTCACTGACCATTTGCTAGGGAATTGGCTATAGCCCATGAGTCAGCATTAAATTACAGATCTTGCAAAATGTGTAAATATATCTGCTCTTTGGCATTCTGCTCACCTTGGAGATTCTCTTCGAGAAAGTCCTTCAGGGTTGTCCCAGAAAGCGACTCTAGTTCTCTGCAGCTGTCTACATCTTCATTGTGTCTGCATAGTATTCAGAACTGTTGGTAACCCAGATCCCAGTTTTCTCTTCTTCAGCCAGCCAATCATTGGGCATACCACACTCCATGAGGGTTTAGGTACATGCTTGGAACGTTGTAGCAGGAACAGAAACTATAGGTATATGGACAACTTTTCTTTCTTTGTACCCTTAGAAACTTTTTTGGGCATGGTCACACCCACATACCAATTCATTTGATAAATTGCTGATTTGCAGATTTTTCTCAATGACTTGGCAGATCAGATCACACCTAACTCATGATGGCAGTTCAGGTTGCGTTGTAACTTGGTGGCTCACTGTCAAACATTCAGTTTCCACTGAGGACCCATAGCAGGCCAAGAGTTGTTTCCTAAAGGGAAAATGCTTGACTGCAGATTGTGGTAGAACCTTGTTATAAAATTCCAAGGGTTTCTACTCTGATTTGCCTAGAAGGTCTTGCCAGAGATTTCAAACAGCATCTGTGTTTGCCATGGTCACCTCAAGTACCATTGGATCTACTGGATCATATGGCCCAAATGGTGGAGCATCCTGTACAGCAGCCTGGACTTGTTGGTACTCAGGGCCTTACTGAAAGACAGCAGGTTTCTGAGTCACTTGGTATCTGGGCTGGAGGAATACACCCAAATGAGGAATTTGCAACTTTCAGAATCCAAACAGGCCCACTGAACTAGCTCTACTTTCTCGGTGGTGGGAGGCTCCAGGTACTTATCCTTCACACTAGGAATATCTCTGCGTGCCCTCCATGCCTGGACTCTTAGACTTTTCACTAAGGTAGAAAGCCCTAGACTAGAAGTCTAGCCCTAGACTGACTTCTTCTCCTCTGACACACAATTGCACTACCAACAAGTCCAAAGTGGTTGCTGCCTTCTGGTCACTGGATCTACTCAGCATCATGTCATTAATATATGGGACCAGTATGATATTTTGTGGAAGAGGACAGAAGATCAAGATTCCTTCAAACTTGAACTGGGCAGATGGCTCAGTGGTTAAGAGCACTGGCTTTCCTTCTAGAGGATCTCAGAGTCAATTATCAGTGCCCACATCAGTGCCCACATAGCAACTCACAGTCACCTGTAACTCCACTTCTGGGGGCTGGGGGGATTCCAGTGCCCTCTTCTGGACTCCTTGTGTACACACATACATTCAAGAAAACACTCATACACATAAAATAAAAAATAAAATTCAACCACAATGACAAAGCCCTTTAAGCTAAGACTTAGGGCAGGAGAATTAATAAACCCTTGAGATAAAATTGTTAAAGGTATCCTGCTGGCAAGGTAAATTGTTTCTGGTGCTTCCTGTCAACGGATCCAAGAAAAAAACCATTTGCTAGATCAATAGCTGTGTACGAGTTCCAGAAGATTTGCTCATGTAAGTTCATCACACCTGGCTCAGCTGCTGCATTTGGTGCCACTACTTGATTAAAATTTTGGCAGTCAGTTGTCATCCCCTACGATCCATTTGTAGAAGTTAAACTCTGGCTCTTGCTCCCAGCCCTATGCTCCCAGAAATAAGACTCAAACTCAAAATATATTTATAAATACCTTGACCATATAGTGAGGCTCTTGTCTGACTAGATCATAACTTAAAATATCCCATTTATTCTAGCCTACATTCTGCCACGTGGCTGGTTACCTGTGCTCAGGTACCATGCATGTGCTCTTTTCACATCTTTTCAGCGAGTCTCCCACCTTCTCTCTCCCAGAATTCTTTCTCTCTCCCAATGTCCCACCTCTACTTCCTACCTAAGCTGTAGGCCATAGGCTTTTTTGGGGGGCATATAATACACAAAATATTCTTTTTTTAAAAAAATATTTATTTATTGTTGTATGTAAGTACACTGTAGCTGTCTTCAGACACACCAGAAGAGGCAGTCAGGTCTCATTATGGATGGTTGTGAGCCACCATGTGGTTTCTGGGATTTGAATTCAGGAACTTCGAAGAGCAGTCAGTGCTGTTTCCTACTGAGCCATCTCACCAGCCCCCCAGAATATTCTTTCTATATCTATCTGTCTTCTACACAGTCCAGATTGAGTTTAAGGGAGACACGATGGGGGTCCTGTACCCCAGTATCATTCAACTTGATGTTGTTATTAATTCCTGCAGTTCTTCCAAGGTTGTGATATTGTTTTGCCTTACTATTTTCTCTGGTAGAGGCAACTCCAGTGGCTTCCATTTGACCTTCTCACAGATCAAGCAACCAGTGTGAGAATTCTGTCAACCTCTAAGTGTAACTATTCCAATTTTATACCCTTGAACTGGGGAAATAACCACAGGGTGAGCTTGGGACCTACTGGACCTGCTGTGACTTAGACCTCAGTCAAAGCTCCGTTGAGCACTTGATCTCCACAAACTTCTGCTTTCAGTAAGCCTTTTGGTATTTCCTAGAACCAGTGCCAGTTTTAGAATTAGTGTCCAATAAGTCCAGGGAGTCTGATTATTTCTTTTCCCACAAGGTACAGTTACACTAATGAAAGACCATACATTCCTCCAAAGAAGCAAAGAAGGAAGGGCAGAAAGCTAATATCAAAACTCTTTGGTATAGTTAACAAGGTCTTAACTTAAGGGGATCTGCTTTTCCTTCATTAAAGGGGTTCTGGGTCAGTGAACTGGCACAAATTTGGAAATTGGTTGATGAGCTATGCTATCTGGCGTAGCCTTTATTTAAATGGCTTTAGAGTTATAACTGAGAATGGAGGGGATTTGAGTTGATCATATTTACACTTGAGAACAGACCCTTCTGTGGGTGTCAAGAATGAGTGGCAAAGTCTGAATTGATTGGCAGCAGGTTTTCCCAGGAGGCAAGAGGCTGATAGAGGCTGGAGAATGAAGATGGCAGGTGGGGCTGTCCTCAAGACTGGGGTGCCTCCAAGCAGCCAGATGCCAGTGTGAAGCAGGAAGTAATGCAGTCTGACTCTTCTGACGTGGTGAGGTGTTAGATAATGGGGACCCAAGCATAAGTCTGTTTGTGTCACAGAGGTAAACTCATTAAAATCACCATAATGGTCTAGTATTTTTCTGATGCCTTAAAATTTTATTTTATTTTGAAATTTAATTTGTTTCAATTTATTTTATGCATTTGAGTGTTTTGCCTACATGTATGTGTGTTCATCACATGTGTTTCTGGTGCCTGGAGAAGCCAGAGGAGGGCATTGGATGCCTGGAGCTTATAAAGAGGGCTGAGTCTTCCTGTGGGTGCTGGTACCCACATCCAGGTCCTCTACAAGAACAGCCAGTGCTGTTAATTTCTGAAAGATTTGTTTATCTTCAGTATTGTTTTATTTTAGCAGAAATAATTATAGTTACTGGAAAAAGTTAGAATGTTTAACACAATGTTTTTCTGAGAGCTGGATGTAAGATAGACTGGTGGGGGGGCTGTCTTTGAACTACCAACCTTAATATATTTTTCCTTTCTACTTTTGTTTAATTCCAGAAAGCATTAGGCATATCTAAATAGAGCTTAGGGTAGCAACATCTTTTGTGTTCTCAGCTTTTGTATGACTTAGTATGGGGAAAAGGATGATTAAAAAGCTTTCTCAGGGATAACCATGGAAGTGCTGTCAAGTGCTACCTAGTTAGGCAAGAAGAATGGAGACAGCCACTCTTGCAGCAGTATTACTCATTGCAAGCTTACAACTGTGCTTCTGTTGTGTTCCTTCATATACTGGGGGCATCTTGTATTGTGATGCCTGGAGCCACATGGTCCCCTCCCCTATGGCTTTGCAGTATAAGCCTCAGTTTTCCTATCTGTAAGTGGGAGTAATGATTAGGCCTAAGAATTGATGTAATGGTTTTAGATTGTGGTTGGTTCTGGCAAAGGTTGATTGCAGGCACTCTTGGCAGTTGGTCACCAACACTACTACCAGTATTGTTACTGCTTTAACACCCTCCCCAAAAGGCTCAGCAGTACACGTCGACCAGGCTGTTCTGGCCATTTGTTCTATATAGGTGATTAGTTTGCTTAATTTTACTTTTCTAGCAGTTACACCAGGACTAGGCTGAGCAATGGAATTCATCTCTAGTTGATGAACAAAGCGTACAGGCTTCTGCATCTTTAGATTGTAACAGTTCCCAACGTAACATCAATGTATGTATTTTTTTGAAAGAGAAAGGGAACTGAGAGTTCACTTTGATATTTTTGGTATTTGAAACCACCAAATTATGCTGTTAAATGCAGTTAACTTTTCCTACTCTCCCAAAACAGAGACAGACAGACAGACAGGGATGTTAGTTTCTTCTTCATGCACATTTTCTGGAAACAACTTGAAACACTAAAACTGATCCTGCTATTAGCCCATGTGTAGAGGTATGAGGACAGCTATTGCAGGTGTTGGTTCTCTCTACTATGTGGATCCCAGGGATTGAACTCAGCTCATTGGGAAATGCCTTTATCTGACAAGCCATCTTTTGCGCCTCAAATGCACTGTCCTTCAATCCTTGCATTAGGCTTCAATATATCCTAAAGCCTTGGTCTTAAAATTAATTAATTAATAATAAGCATATATGTCTCTGCTAAGCACATGGGAGCAGGTGAGTGCATGCCTTGGTACATCTGCAGAGGTCAGAGGACAACCTCTGTGGTCAGTCCTCACCTTCTGCCCTGTTTGAGACAGTACTCGCATTGGCACACACCAGGCCAGCTGGTCTGTGAGCTTCAGGGGATATTCCAATTCTGCCTCCCATCTCACTTGCCAACCCTCCTTTATGTGTTTTCTAGAGATTTGAACTTAGATCCTCATACTTGCATAGCATGAGTTTTGTCCACTGAGCTATCTTCCCTATAGCCTTGAATTTCATAGTTTTTTTCTTTCTTTCTTTTTTAAAAAATAATTTATTTATTTTTATTTTATGCACATTGGTGTTTCGCCTGCATTTTTGTCTGTGTGAAGGTGTCAGGTCTCCTGGAACTGGAGTTACAGGTAGTTGTGAGCTGCTATGTGGGTGCTGGGAATTGAACCTAGGTCTTCTGGAAGATTAGCCAGTGCTCTTTAACCACTGACCCATCTCTCCAGCCCCTGCAGTTTATTTTTTTAACTTTTAGATTTATTTTATATGACAGTTAGACAGTTATGTAAGTGCACTATGTGCATGTCTGGTGTTCAAGGAAGTCAGAAGAGGGCATCAACATGCAGTGAGCAGTTTCATATGGGCTTTAGGAGCTAAACTCAGTTCTTCTGTAACAGCAACAAGAACTCTTAACTATGGAGCCATCTCTCCAGCTCTCAAGATATATATATATATATATATATATATATATATATATATATATATATAATCATGGTATGATCAGCATTTTTGTCATATTGTAAATCTTTAGAGAATTTATTACTTTATAAAAACTTATGTCTCCATTTTTTCATTATCTACTCCCTTCCCCTTCTCCTCCTGGATACCCCTGGAATGGACCGCAGACCCGGCAAGACTAGGCAAGAGCTCTTTCACAGAGCATCCCCCCAAGCCCCCATATCTCCCCTACATGACCACTTTGGAAAGTCCATAAAGAGAGCCCCCCTTTCCCTTTTCCATGTCTGAAGAAGGATGACCTAGAGCCAGAGTGCATGATAATTCCCTTTGTACTATGTATACACTTGAGCATCTGAGCATCCACTTCTCACCTGCTGCAGGAGGAGAATGGTCTCAGACCTTAAATCCAGCAGTCCCTGAAGAGGCCCTGCAGTGAGGTGGCAGCTGAGCTGGAACCCTGCTGCCTTGTTGCAGAATGAGTTAGAGACTTCCTTGACTCTGACTGGTTTACTCATGCGTAGCCACTGACAGGGTGTGTTACTACACCCAGTTTTAGTCTTGACCAACTACCAATCCTGTTTAACTGGTGAAGGGTGTTTTAATTTGGTGCTTTGGGGCCTGTCCCTGGGTGATCTGAGATCCACATTGCCCTGTGGAGTCTCGGCCAGCTTACAGGGAGGACTGATTTTGTGTGGATGAGCTGGAGCGTCACTTCCCCAGTGTTTCTGGCTGTTGTTCCTTCCTGAGAACCCAGGAGATTGTAGACTGGATGTTTGGGTTTTGAGAACATTGAGGAGTCATTTTGTTCCATAGATAGGTTTGCAGTCTGGGACATTTTAGCCTTTTTTTTTTTTTTTCAACTTTCTGATGGCTAGAAATGGCAGCCCAAGCTAGGCAGAAATGTACAGGGAAATATTTTTCCTTTTCTGGTGCCTCCAGGAAGGACTCAGTGAAGGCCCTGCGGCTGTCAAGGTCTTTGAACCTCAAAAGAGCTACTTCAAGAGTCAGCAAAAGGCAGGTTGGTACTGAGCTTTCTGTCCCCTTTAAACTTCCTTGAGAACTGAAAAACCTTCATCTTCTCTGTGTTTATTTCTTAGTATTCTTTGGAAAAAAAGCTTCCTAATTAATTTGAACACCTCTCTTCAAAGTCTTACTGGTATTTGCTGTGCTCCCAGGTGCTGTGTGGATGGGTGTTATTTGTGTGTCTAATTATTTCTTATACAAAATGTCAAGGTTGTATCTCACAAGTGACCATGTTGCCAGAAGATTCCAATTCCTCATGTGTAATCCCCCTAAGCAGGACTTCAGTGGTTATATTTATGTTACCAAAACATCCTACAAAAAGGATTAGGTAACTTTTACATGCAACCCAACATTGGAATAAAGTTTGCCAGTGTGCTCACTCTTATAGAAAGTAGTTTCACAGAAGCACTATATCATAGAGTTACCGTTTACTCTTTCTGCTTTCCAAGTGCCGATTGAAAATGACAGGAAGTAGGCGTGGCTATGCTTTCTTGACAATTTATTTTACTGTATGTATGCTGAATATATAGATTTAAGCTGTTCAAATATTATGGGCTTGCTCTGCATCCAAGCTGCACTGGTGGTGAACCTTCTCGGTACAAGCCCCTGGTTTCTTGCTGGGTGGTGTTTTCTGTTTTGGGGATCAGAGTCTCAGCATCTGCCAAGCCAGTGCTGTGTGTTCTGCTCAGTCTTGAACATTTTCAGTTTCCCCTTCCTGCCTGTTTCCTTTACTGTCACAGAGGCCACCTGTATGCTGGAAGCAAGTCAGAACATTCTCATGACTGACCTCAGACTATATTCGACTTGAGGATGGCCTTCAACTTTTCCTCCTGCCCATACCTCCCAAGGTCTGAGATTATGGGTGTGGTTTATGTAGCTTCTTGCATGCCAGACAGGCACTCTACCAACTGAGCGACAACCTCAGCCTTCTAATTATTTGGTAAATGAATTACTTACATAAAATGTTTATAACTATTTTGTTAACAAATAATTATATAAATTTCATCAGAAATCACAAGAGTACACATTCTTCAGTTAAATATTTTTAGCAGCTCTGATTTATTTCCACTGATGATATTTTGTTTTGATCCATGTAATTTGATGACCCCTAAAACCTGTGATTTATTTATTTAAAGAATTAAACCACCTTCTATCTAGAGTACATGGAATGTAACAGAAAATGAGGAGGTCAAGGCCCAGCCTTGAAGCATCACTGATAATTCTACTGGTAGAAGCTTTCCCTCTAGAGCAGCAGGAGGTGGACTCCGGGTGTGCAGGCCTGTGTTGCCATTTGACACCTGGGAGTTTCACTCTCAGTACATGAGTGCACAGAAAGGAGTCCTTAGTTGCTTTGTGGCAGGGCGTCAGCCTCCAGCCCTGTCAGAATCCAGTTTGCTAATTGAACTGTGCCATGCTCCTTTAAGTCTCTGCCCTAAGCTTTCTCATTCCTCATCCCATGGCAATGGTGGCGTTGTGTGCTCTTGTAAAATACTCTTGTAAACGACTAAGTTTTCTGAGCTGTTAGCAATATGGTGTTAATGTTCATCTTAAATATGAGATGTGACTCTTAGGAGGTTGCACGAGGTCACTGGTACCTGGGAGACACTCACCTATGTGAAGATGTGATAGTAAGTCCCATTGATTAAAAAAAAAGACAGGTTCCTTTTCTCTTAAGCATGAAGCACTCTCTCTGCAGAGCATGATTTTTCTCCTGGAAGCCAGCATGTGGCTTATAGAAATGGAACTGTTTTGTATATATTTGTATACATTGTGTGTGTGTGTGTGTGTGTGTGTGTGTATATATATATATATATATATATATATATATATATATATATATATATACATTGTATATATTTGTATATATTCCTAGGGAAAGGAGGTATGGTTAGAATACTGCACCATTTCCTCAGATTTGTGAAGAACATTGAGATCATGTATTAAATGCATAAGAGCTTCTGGTGAAGTCAGTCTGTAACTCCAGCTTTCTGCTGAGTGCTCAAGTCAGCCAGGGCTGTAGAGTGAGACCCCTGTATCCACCCCACAGAAGGGAACCTCACCAACTCAAAAGCCCCATGAGAGACTGAAAGTCATATGGAGATAGTTTGCTGGGTGAACAGGTTTATCTTAAAGGATGTATGATTGAAGTTCTCAGCAAATCTGAAAATAGTTTTTTATTTTCTTGCATATTTATTTCATGTGTATGAATGTTTGGCTTGCTTGTATATATGTATTTTATTTGTTTTTGGTGCCTGTGGAGGTCAGAAGAGGGCACTTGATCTTCTGGAAACTGGAGTTTAGGATGGTTGTGAGCCACCATGTGGGAGCTGGGAACTAAATCTAGATTTTCAAACCCTTTTGTCCCAACACAAAGGAGTCTTGGGATTTTGTACTTAAATAATCGCTATTCTCCCTAAGAGTGCACAGAATACAAGAAGGCAGCGCATTCAAGTGTGCTGTTATGATTGTGACATGTAATAGAATTATAGTGACATGTAATATGAAAGTGACATGTAGTAGAATTATAGTCAATTGGATTTAGCTTTGTATCTCACAGTTGTATTGTATTTTTATTTCTTATTTTATTTTTTAAAAATTTATTTATTATTATATATAAGTACATTATAGCTGTCTTTAGACACACCAGAGGAGGGCATCAGATCTTGTTACAGATGGTTGTGAGCCACCATGTGGTTGCTGGGATTTGAACTCAGGACCTTCGGAAGAGCAGTCAGTGTGTGCTCTTATCTGCTGAGCTGTCTCACCAGCTCCACAGGTGTATTTTTAACAGAGTTATTTATTTCTTGTGTGAGTGTGTGAGTCTGCATGAGCTTGTGTGTCTGTGCATATATGTCTGTGTACCCTACATGTACAGTACCCTCAGAAGTAAGAAGAGGGCAGCAGAAATTAGAACTGGAGTTACAGATGATTGTTAGCTGCTATGTGGGTGCTGGGACCTGAAGCCTGCTCCCTTAAAAGAGCAGCCAGTGCTTCACAGCTGAGCCATCTTGTCAGCTCTCACAGATGTATTTTTAAGTGAGTCTTTTTATCCACTCTGGATACTGCCACTTGTAGTTGATGAAACATGCAGATAAATAGATGTGCCAAGTACTGCACTGTTTTGTCTCAGAACACTAGAACTTGTGTGTATTCTCGCTAAGTGTGCTGTCAGGAAGCTACTTGCTAGGAATGTGCACAAGTATGTTTTCTGGTTTTATAAGGTGGTAGTAATTCTATCTGCCTTTTTCATTTGTGAAAGAAATAATGACTTAGACCACACAACAACAACAACAACAACAACAACAAAATAGACCGTGTAAGTGAAGCTTTTCTTCAGTGGAAGAATTACCTCCTGGTTTTAGAAGAAAAAGTGGCACTGGCACCTGGTGTGTCACGTCCCTGACCTGCAGGAGAAATGTATTTCCGATGAGTCTCTTCATACCCTTATTTTGTTGTATAAATATTAAGATATGAATCTTAATTTCTCCTTATTCATGTGTTCTACTTGGAGGTTTTTGCTTCCTTAGCAACCTCAGTTAATGTGGTTTCTACATTTGTATATAACTTATTCAAGGGTAAAATCTAATTTTTTAAATATTTAATTTTAGCTTTCCCATAAGCAATTAAGTAAAAATATACATTTATCAACAGTACCCAGAATAGTTTAAGCCACAAACTCCAAACAAATCTGAAATATTTGCTTTGCTCTGATTACTTTATGGCAGAAACTCTTTGCTTTAAAAACCAAACTTTCCCTTGTTGAGAAATTTCCAGTGTTTAAGCCTCATGGAGGTGACCTAGTTCTAGGTAGGGGGTGGGGTCATCTAAAACAGTGAATTGACTTCACTGGGGTGTAAAAAGTGATATAGACTTGAAAGAAAAGAACTAATAGTGTGGCTTCATTCATTTGATTTGAACTATGATTTCCTTGCTTAGCATTCACAAAACCCTGGATTTAGTCCTCAGCGTCACATAAACTGGGAGTGATGGCACAGGCCTGTAATTCAAAGGCTTGAGGCGTGGACATGGGATCAGCAATTGAAGGTTATTGGCAAGGTCATCCTCTGCTACTACAGAGTTTTTGAGGCCAGCGTGGGATATGTGGTGTCTAGATCTCAGTGCTAACTCCTTATCATCTCACCTCAAGCCAATAACACGCAGTTATTGACCTGGCTCTTCAGCCTGGTGGTATGGTCAGTGACTCTTCTCCAGCCACCCCCTGGAAGAGAACGGGTCAATATTGCCAAAATATTAGTATACATTGCAGCTGGGTGAGAGCTACATAGGGATTCAGACTCTACTTTTATGCAGCCCTCCAGAATTACATCATAAAGGCTAAAATGTTTTACAGTCACAGTGATAATTTTAAACACTATGTCAGATGCCTTTCTTTTTCCCTCCCAGTGGGAGTGGCGCCAGGCCAGATGGACTGGCTCTGCATCCCAGCTGTGCTGGGACTCAAGCTTCTTGCTGGGTGGTGTCTTCTGTTTCGGGGATCAGCGTCTCAGCATCCGCTAAGCCAATGCTGCGTGTGTTCCTTTTCTGTATTAGTTTTATGAACAAGTGGGATCTGTGGGTAAATTCTAACCAGTCTAACTTCAGAAATGAACAAATCTTTATTTATTTTAAATTTAACCGAAGAAGTGACTGACCCAATCATCCATTTTGACTGACCAAGTGCTCACCTCTGACATAATGGCTTCTGATACACTCTTCATCTTACAGAGGTCATAGGCTCAGCAGTCATGAAGTACCCATAAAGATCACTTTATGGCTCAACACTTTGTGCTCTTTGATTTGCCAGGTACTCCCCGATTACAGAATGCTAAGTGGAGTCTGGTGGCAGGATGGGACTGGGCCTTGACTTTTTTGCTCTGTTGCCTACTGGCCAGCGCCATCTAGCACTGGAAGTTCCCTTTCCTTCTGATTCTTAGCCGTTTCCCTTTTACGTTTCCTGGCAGCTTCCCTTGGCTTCCTTTAATTTGCCTCTCACTCCAGGCTAGCCCATCCATATTTTACTCACCTTAGGCTTTCTGTGTGGGGAATTACATTTTCTCTGGTGGATCCTTACTGTACTAAAGTACATCAGGTAATATTCAGGATTGAGCAAGTTAGACCAGAAGGTGACTTTGAGAACCATTCTCTGAGTCATATTGTTGTATGACACATCCTCTGGGCTTCAATGGACACCTGCATGTTTTCATGTCTTTTGTACCAAAGGATATAAAATATAAAAAGTCTTTTCAAAAAAATGGATGTGGGTAGGTTTTTTTGTTGTTGTTTTGATCTCCAGGAAAGTTAAATGAAGGTGGGAAAAAAAAATGGGTGGCAGTGATGTGCTAATTAGCAAAATCTCGTGGTTTGGGGGCACCTAGTATAAAAAGTCATCAATTAATTTAAGGACAGAAAGTGGGTTTGTTTTTTATTTTGACAAAGAATCTTTTATCACCAAATGAATCTCAGACTCCCACAAGCATCTTTGAGCTCCCATTTCTCTCTTTTTGTTTTTTCACCCTGAAACTTAGGGAAGCATGAAATGGTCTTCGAACATGTTCTTTTCTTTTTTTTGTGTGTGTGGCATTTATTTGTGTTCGTGCCGGACCTGGGCACTGGGAGTCAAAGTGTGTACCCAGGCATGATTCCATGTGGAGTCATGGCATATACACACCCTAATATAGGAAAGGGGGCAGCTTGCCCATCCTACCCTCTAGGCACAGTTTCAAATGTTTTGTAAAGGTCACTGCTCACAGTGTGTCCCCCTCGAGCTGACATACACTTTGCTCAGCGTTTTTGCAAGTTTGCTGCAGCATCTGTTCCCTGGTCCGAGCTTGCTAACAAGGCATCTACAGGTAGCTGTGGGGACCCCTCCTGTGGCCCTGAGTTGATCATAACCAAGTTCTCTTAGCCCACAGCATGGCCATAATTCATGAAAAGGACAGAGAGCTCTGCAGCCACACGTAGGTCCATATTACCAGATGTTTAATTGTTGTCATCAGGGAGCATTTGAAATACCTGGCTAGCTCTGGAAGCAGAACTGGAAGGGAAAGCAAAGCCTGTTGGATCTTGTCATGTTGGTCCTTTCCCATGCAAGCATTCAAGAATCAGTGGACAGAGCTGGAGTCTTCCTTGCACCAGCTCTGTGGAAAGAGAAGAGATAATACTTCAAACGCCATCCTTTGAAGACCACGGTTGCTTCCATTACATTTGTCCCTTGGTTTCTGTCATTGGGCCAAGTTTTAATTGTTATGAAAACTTGAATGTTGATAATTGGATCTTCGGTAACAATGTTTAAATTCTACAGACAGTGTATCTATCATGTATTATCATGTAATATTTCCTGGAATTTAGGTTAGTCATCTTAAGAAAATATTGAATGAATTGTGCTGCAGGTGGAGGTATATTTTACCATAAAGGTAAAAGTTAGATATTGAGTAGGAAAGCCCCAAAGGACCCAATATAGAGAGCAGAAAATGTGTTTTATATTTAGTCTGTTAACATTGGGTTTTTTTATGGCTCATTAGAAGTCTAAAGGCATCCTTGGCTACATATCAACTGCAAGGCTAGCCTGGGATACATGGGGACAAAGAGGACTTGGTTATGATCAACTCAGGGCCACTGGAGCGGTTTCCACAACTATCTATAGATAGTTAACAAGCTCAGACCAGGAACAGATATGCATAAAACTAACAAAAACCCAACACAATGTTTTGTGATATACAAATTAGAGATTGAAAAAAATTACATTTTGCCTGCATGAGAAGTCAGTTTCTAGGTTGTCCCTCTCAAATATTTGATTGAATTACCATCAGAGATTATAAATAGGAAATCTATAACTAATGAGCACAGGGCATCTTTGTGATTGTAAAGCCACACCTTTCCTGGACCATAATTTTCTTCATCATGGTCATTTTTGCTTTGTTTTAAAAACTCTGTAGCTTAGACTGTCTCGATACAGGTGACAGTCCTCCTGTTTCATGGTCCCAGGGCTGCAATTAAAGGTGTGGGCCATGATGCCTGCCTGCTTCACCCTGTCTGAGCCTTGTGTTTATGCTTCAGTTCTTAGAAACCAAATTTCTTCTTAGATTATAGATGACCATACTGCCCCCTAGTGTTTTCTCTGCGCCCTGTTCACAAAGATTTGGATTACAGAGCACATATATATATCTATTGCAACTTTGTTCCTGCCCTTGTATGAAAATGCGGCATCCTTAGAGCACAGTCCAGAATGTCTTTGTTTCTAGGGCTGCCATTCCCCATGCACCCTCACAATGGGTTCTGTTTTTTTTTTTCTTTTTTCTTTTTTCTTTTTTTCTTTTCTTTTCTTTTTTTTTTTGAGACCAGCACTCATGTTCTACCCATATTCTACTTTCTCTGTTTCTGTCCCATGTCAGGTCCCACTTTCTGTTTGCCTGGGTACGACCAGTTGCATTTTATAAATAAAACATACAAGGAAATCAATGGGAACTTAAAAGGTATGAAATACATAAAAACATATACTTTGAAAGAGCCAAGCAGGTGGCCCTAAAAGATACATTGTGATACTGTATTTGTGTTGTATACAGTTAAGACTCCATTTTTTTTTTAAAAAAGGAATGGTGGTTGTATATATGGAGCTAATGATATTTTTCTTTTGAATGGACCCATTTTCAAATTGTCACTATAAGATAGTTAGGATTGAGTGAATGTGTTAAAGCACATGAAATCTGGTCATAAGGGAAGACATTTTTTAAATGTCTTTTTAAAACATGTTCAAGTGGCCAATACAGCCAACCCTGTAATATATAAATTTTGCATCTATGAATTCAACCCCAAGTCAGAAATATTTTGGAAAAGTAAAAATGAAAACAAGCCCTAAAAATTGCAATTGTTTTAAACATAACAGACCTTTGAGTCTTTTTGTTCTCCCCTAAGCAATGTAACATGGCAGCTGTACCCATCACATTTGAATGGTTCTGTTAGATAGTGTGTAATCTAGACATGGTTTATTGGATGCAGGAGGGGCAGTGCTTACCTAGTGTGGCCCCAGTACCACCAATACAGTGCATGGCAGGGTTTGTGTGGATGATTCCGTGCAAAGTTTGCACCATTTTGACACCAGCAACTTGAGCAGCTACCTAGTTGGTACCTGTAGGATCCTGGAATCGGTCCCCCATAGATGCTGAGGATTGACTTTTGGTACCTGTGGAATCCTGGGATCAGTCCCCCGTAGATGCTGAAGACTGACTGCACTGCTAAAGGTTTTTAATGTGCTCAAAGAAGGGTCAGTGGAGTTTTGGGTTCAGAAGAAGTGTTTGTCAACTAACAGGAAAGAAGCAAAGGCATTAAATGCTTAATTAATTCACTTTTTTTTTCTTCTTCTTCCAGCAGGGGTACAGAAGGGGAAGCTGTAAGCAGACATGAGTAATCAGGGCCAGATTATAATTTTGGAAGGAAAAGCTAAGGGTCAGAATGTTCTGAGGATCTGCCCTGGGGAGGTCTCTGTCCCTAAGGGGATTGTATGGCCATGTTAGACCTCGGGGGGGGGGGGGGGGAAATTTGGTTTCTAAGTAGGCAGGGTGTGCTCTGTGCCTATGCGGCAGCTCCGTACCCTCATGTTGACGAGCAGCTTGGGAAGAGCTTGTGGACAAAGATCCCGCGGTTCTGAGTCTGATAAGTGAATACAGACTCAGTGGCATCAAGGAAATGCTGTAATAAAAAGTAGATAGATGGGACTGAGTCTGGCCTGAACTTTGCTAATATTAGCAACATAGGCATT
This sequence comes from Montemys delectorum, assembly GCA_019843815.1. Lineage (NCBI taxonomy): Eukaryota > Metazoa > Chordata > Mammalia > Rodentia > Muridae > Montemys > Montemys delectorum. The sequence goes on from JADRCD010234958.1 coordinate 44,744, forward strand.
CTGCTGACCCATGAAGCTATCTTGTCACTCATTTAAACAGCTGTGCGTTGCTGTAGACTCGTGGGTGTTTTCCCACGGAAAGGCAGGGAGCTTCTTGCATCCTGAATGGCCATCTTAGCTCTCTGTCCACCTCTGAGGACGCTTGTGAACACCAATCCTTCCTATCGCTTGGTGTTGCTGCGAGGGGAGGATCATCTGGGAGGCTCTGTCACCTTACTTACATTAGCTGTTTTTATTCTCACTTGCTTTTGTTTGAAGACCCCTTTTCAAGAAGTGAACAGTGGAGTTCTCTGAGAGTTCTTTGAACTGTTTTTTTTTTCCCCTCACAATTTTACCAGCCCCCAGTGTGTTTTTCCTCACCTCATCTCATTAGACCCATGCTGCATTTCTTATAGGGTTGTCAGTTTCACGTTAAACTAATTAATAAAGACAAGGTGCGGACTGTGAAGTGGAGATGTCTGGTTTCTTTGGAAAGGCGATTATGCCAAAAGATGTTCGGCTGGGGCACATAGGGGAAAGGATGTTTTACTAAAGCGGACACGTGAAAGAACGTGATGTTTAGAAAGAACTTAAATATGACCCCACAGATAGTGGGAGCTGAAGCACTGGTTTTCTTTACTCGGCTTTGGTAGCATTGTTGACATGCATGTATTGGTTCATTTCGAATTGCATTGCTGAGCTCTGCCTGTGGTGACTCCACAGAGAGAAACACTCACCAAAGAACCTCTGGTGATGTTCTTGCAGCTTCTTGATACTTCCACTGACTTGGGCCGGTTGGCAAGCCTTGTGGTTTCTTCTGACTTGAACTGTCCTTGCTGATTTGTGTGTGGTGTCTGCCAAGTAGACTGGTCTGCAGCTGCTGATTTGTGCTTGGTGATTGCTAGTGGACTGGGCAAAGACCCGCAAAGAACTATTGGAATTTCCCCAAAGAACTATTTCTAAACAGGTCTGCTTCCCTGTATCCTAATAATCTTTCTTTTCCACTACCTCTGGTGGGTGGTGGGCTAGAGGGGAAGTTGAACCCTTATTAAAGTTGGTTGAGAAAAATATATGCCTACGGATTGTCTTGTGAGCTCATGCCTTGTGTTACTGGGGCACAGCGTCTGAGCATCCCTCCATGACTAGTGTTCATACCTGCACACCATGCATTGTCTCTTCCTGGAGTCTTATTTTTGCTGTGAAGTTTCCTCTAACAGTCATCAGGGTCAGAGGTAGCAGAATCTGCTATGGACACACTGTGGCTTTCTCAGGGTCCTGTGGGGTGGCTCAGCCTCTGTGCGTTTTCCTTAGCCCAGTGTAAGCACCTTCCTCTTTCTTCAAAGACTGTCAGCTCTTGGTCATGGCTAGGCCATTGAGGCTGTGCTTACTGCTTCCAGAGTTCACTGTGGGAACTGCCAGTTCCTAAGGAGGAGTTTTGTTTAAACAAAGAAAGGAGTTCAGTTCTTTCCAGTGATGATTACCAATCCCTGGGGAATCCAGGAAGTCATTATTGAGTATTGGGGTGGAAGCTACTGGGACTCATCGTTGTTGGATCATACTGATACTTATGAAATGCAGCCTTTCTTTTTCAGTAGGTCTGCTCCTACGCTTGGAACATATTTTGTACTCTCTAAAATTAAGCAGTCTGTCCCAGCCCTAGGCACCTTTCCCCCTCATTCTCCTCTCTCAGAGCTCAGAGCTCTGAGCTCTGCTACTCTAGCAAGTCTTTAGCTGTCACATCAGCACCTCACCATCACCATTTTCTTTAGCTGACAACTTTTAAACAGTTCCCAGACAAGTCTGCTTGTGAATTCGTACGAGCTCCTCTGTATTATTGAGGAGTTTGACTAATCACTGTGCATGGCTGTACTCAGGCCTGGACTGACTGATTCTCCTTCCCCAGAATAATATGTTTGTTCATTTGATGCTGTTTGGTAACCCACGAGCACACACAGGTGCATCTTCTCTTTGCTCCGTTTGAGTGAGGTCATCACACAGCTTCTGTGAGCAGTGTGGGAAGTGTAGGCTATTGTGGGGGTGTCTGCTGGAAGTCTCTCTGCCTTAGTTTTGCCTGTTCCTTCAAGGGTTCTGACCAGGTCTAAATCTTACTGTTTTGATCACACAACTGCACCGAGACATGCGGAACTGGCAAGGAAAGGTTTGGAAGAACAACAGGGATAATGGGTTTTCTGAGGAAAATCTGAGATGCCTGCATGAGGGAGGCAGGCAGTTAGCCCCTTTGCCCTGTGCTTCCCCACCCAGAATGTGAAGGGTCTAAGGAAATGAACATGGTACATTAAAAGCTGGGCCTCTCCTCAGTACACATTGTTAGACCCATGCACAACCAGCCTCAGTGGGGCCCCCAGTACTTGCTCAATAGTGTGGCTGAGGTCCACTCTCCTGGGAATGTGGTGGCTCTGCACAGGACAGTGGTTGCTTCACGGTGTCTCAGGTTAGAGGTATGTGTTAGCCCTGGAACTGCGTAGGCATTCCAGTTCTACTTCAGGAGAACCAAGTGGCGCTTTGGTTTTGTGGAGCAGCTGTATGCTGAGAAGGACTTGGGAGTCATCCACCTATGCTAGGGGGTTTTACTGGCATCTTGAAGACTGTTGTCACATTGGGTTGGCTGAGGAGAACTCCTAGGTCCGTTGAGGACTAGGCTGGTAGTCCCAGTGCTTACTGAGGATGGGGAGCACCACTGTGGTGGCTCTCCAGATGTTTTCAATTCCTGCTGGCTGTTTGTTTGTATTTATTTTGGGTAAGGGTCAGACCTCCTGCCTCATTTTCCCAAATGCTAAGGTTGCAGCCTTATACCGCCATGCCCAGATTGCCTTTATGTCCTCCCTGTGTGTAGCCACTTTTGGCCCGGTGGGTAATGCCTTGACTAACTTGTGGATGGCAGAGAGAAACAGCTGGCTTGATTCCCTTTTAGGAAGGAGACTCATGGAATGGTTGGTGCTCAGTATTAAGGGAAAGATGTGGGGAGTAAGGTTCCTTCTTTCCTCAGACCAGAAGACAGAATATGTGGAAAGTGTCACTGCATTGATTTTTGCCATTTGCCTAATTCTGTGGAAGGGAGATGAGGAGCGTGTCTCTGTGCAGTCTGTAGATGCCATGTCTCCCTGCACATGGGTGGACACAGAACTTTTCCCATGCTCACTGGACAATGACTGCAGCTGCTTAGCCACTCCAGTGCACCCATTGCCGAAGGGTGGTCAAGGTGTGCGCGGTTTTTGCCTCCTCCCTTTATTTGTGTATGTGTGTATGAGAGAGAGGGGCAGGGAGGGAGAGACGGAGGGAGGGAGGGAAGGAGGGAGAGAAAGCCAGCCACCTGCAAGGCAGAGTTGGTACATATGTATAGTGCAGCGGTTTTGGAGGTCAGTCCGTTCGTCTGTCCATCTGTCTGTGTACATACACACACATTTTTCTTCCTTCTGACCTGAGTGATGGTAGCATACTGAGCTGGCTATCAAAAGAGTTTCCAAAACTAAACTCTCTTAAGTCTAAGAGTTTGCTGGGCCCTCTCCAATCATCAAGGCAATTTAGAAAAACAGTGGCCTTTCTTGTTCTCTCCCTGCCTGCTATGGGATGCTGCAGCACCCTGCCCTGGACCTCTGGCGATAAGCTTGGGACTATTAGCTTTGTGGTTGAAGTGCAAATCTGAGTAAATATTTGTGCAAAGCCAAGCCTGCCCTGGCTGCCTGTATAGCAGTCTGTTGGCAGCTGTAAGTCCTTTGAAGTCCCGAAATCTGCTGAACTTGGACCCTCCGTCTCAGCCTTTGGAGCTCCGTGGGCATATTTAAAGCTGATGATGCTGCTTTCCTGTTTTTGGAGGACTTGTCAGTGACTATAAGTTTACCCTGGCTACTGTCCAAGGAGCAGCAGGAATTCTGACCTAGCCAGGAAGTATTAAATGATAGGCCGTCTGACCCAGCTGGGTGTCTGTTAAAGTGTCACCTGTGGAGATACGATACTTCCATATTTTTGTATATTATTTGGATTGTGTAATGTCACAGGAGTCTTATCAAAGAGACCTAGCACCCGCAACACACACTCTTGGCAGTGGGAGTTACACGGATTACATCAATATTAAAAAAATAAGCTATCAAACATTCATGAAGGTTGTTGGATTTTCTTTCAAGAATGTCTTTGAAGCTGACCTGGAATTCCCACATCTGTTATGATGACTGCGTATGTATTTTCAGGTGATAAAGCATGGATCCTCAGTCTCTTTAAGCCAGACTCAGTCCTGACACCTGTGCACAGGCTCGTGGTGACCCTGGGATGAGGAGAGGTTTTCTGTTGATAAACGTGTAGTTTTGAGTATTATGTGAGTTTTATGTGAGAGTTGCATATTGTGTTTCTGGAATTGATGCAGATCCGCATGCATCCTGAACCTGTAGGAACCCCTGCAACCCTGCTCCTTGGCATCATTCTTTGAAATTTTAATTTAGGCTACTGAGGTAGCAGCTACATTCCACCACAGTATCTGCCGTCTACACAATACAAATCTGGATTTCCAGGTGTGTTGCTTTTTCTTTCCTTTGTGAAGTACTAGCCCCAACTCACTCATCCCAGGATTTCTTTCCAATAGTTCTTGTCAACCATTAATAGTCATTAGAAGACAGCAAGCAAAGTCCTCACTTTTTCACAGCAGCTGGAAATCACAAAGTAATTAGGGCTACAAGGAGCTTTTGAGAACATGAGCTCTGACACCGGTTTGATTTTGTGCCAGGTAAAGATCTGCTCTTGCACACTCAAAGGAAAAACATCTTTCAAACTTTCCATTTTCATGGCCTTTCCTGTTTATATGGCAGACTGCAGAATAACTCCAAGCTTGGGGAATATTTGTAAGATTGCTGAGTTTGCTGAAGCTTTGCCTGACAGACTCTCACAGTCGATTTCCTTGTGTGCTTTACATATTTCCTGTCAGTAGATGCCCACTGATACCTACGCACTTCTTCCAGATGTGAGGTGGAGCCGTGATAAAAGACAAGCCGTCACTCTGAAAGGGATGCAGCTTCCAGCTTGCTACTTAACACTTAGGAGTCCTAGGCCATGCAAGTTTATTCTAGGAAGGGATGAATAAACGGATGGTTCTTCAGTGTGATTCTTACATGCAGAAGAAAAAAACTTTAAGTTCTTCTTGTGAAATTGTTATTGCTGGTGAAGGCAAAGAAGTAGTTAGGATTGGTGTTGTAGTTCAGCTGAGAGAGAGTGTTTGTACTCATATAGGAGACTAAAGTGCTTCCCCTTTGGTGTTAGCTCAGTGCCTTTATCACCACAAGGAAACAGTATAATTGACAAGCTTCATTCTGTCATGTCAAATGCATGGCCCACTCTCACTTTACTCAGCCTGTTAATTTCTCATGAATTCTGTGTTTTCATTGGCTGCACCAAAAGAATCCCTCTTCCCTGTCAGTTAGAGATAACTAAGAGAACATAAAGACTTTGCATAGCTATTGTCACATTTATTAAAGACAATACAGAAGCCAGGGCAGCTCTCTTGCTGTTTTGTAGACTCTTGGAAATAAGCTGATTTCAAGAATGCTGGGGTTCTGTGTGTTCTGGTGGTGATCTCACGCTCTTTAGCATGCCTGGATCCGTGACAGTGACACCCTCTCCTCCTGCCCCCTTTTGAAAGTTCTGTTGCATCATGTCACCTTACACTGCTACATTGTGGCATCAGAGATTAAGCCTACACATGTCACTGTGGCCAGAGAGCTGCCAGAGTGCAGAGATGACCCCTGGGATTTGGCTGTTACTTGAATGAAGCAGTTTGAAGATATTAAAGCTGGAACAGTCCCACAGAGCTGAGTAAAGATTGTATGTGTCCTTTGGGGCTCTGCAGGTTTTCTAGTTGTAGGTAGAGATCTCCCCCAGGCTACAGTCACAGGAACTAGGTAGGATGTGTAGCTAGCAAATGCAACTCCGAGAGCCAAAGGACAAGGAGAAATAGTTTGGCCATTTTCTCTTTACTTAGGCTTCAGAATTCAGTAGCTGGTTGTGTGTGTGTGTGTGTGTGTGTGTGTGTGTGTGTGTGTGTGTGCGCGCCCCTGCCCCTGTGCCCTCTCGCATGTGCATGCATGTACATGCCATAAAATGAAGATCTGAAGAAATGTGTTTGTGTGTTTCCTTTAGTCTTTCAGTTTGGTACACAGTATACTTCTTGCTGGTGTATATGAAGAATTTTATCTTAAATTTGTGTTACCCTGTATCCTTTGACATTGTTATTAAATGTCAAAGTACAACCTAACAGAGTTAGAGAAAGCCTTGGTGCCTATTCTCCATTTATTTTATACTTTTGCTATGACTACTGATAGCCCAGAGGATAAGGGTGTCACCCTGCTGTCACCTTAGTAGAGGAATGCCCCATGGTCCTGTAAACTCAGCTCCAGAATGTAACCTCTTGCATCAACTGCTTTTTACTCTACCCATTGCTTCCTAGCATGTGAGGGATGAGGATGTCCCCAGGACATGTGTTTTGTGAGCTCTCTTCATGGCCAAGTGTGGGGACATCAGGCTGATACTCTGATGATATTCACCATGAATACCACACAGGTTAATGGTAGTGCATCTTTAGGGCATAATAGAGGGCAGCTAGACCATGTCATCTTGCTATTGCTAGTGCAACATTGTACCAAAAGAATGGAAGGCATTTGCAGTTGTGAGATGGGAAGAGATGGTTTGGAGGAAAAGGAGCATTAGTCTTCCTGTAGACAAGGCAAGAAGAAAGAGCTTAAGGAGGGTGTTCGGGTTAGTCAGTCAGTTAGCATCCAGCATCCAGTGAATGCTTAGTGACTTGGGACTTGGCATAATTTAAGGCTTAGTGATGCTTTCTGTGCCTGTGATGTTTGTGGTGGACTGTAGACATAGTGCTTCTCAAGTAACGGCAGGCAGGGATAAATGTGGCCCCTGAGGAATGTCAGGACTGAGTAGCTAGAGGTATAGGGTCTGCTTTGGAAGAGGCCAAGGGAGTTTGTCTTTTGATGAGGTTAACATCCCAGCCAAGTCCACTCAAGGTCCATGCAGGTTTCTGATAGGGGCATTTTGAAGCCAAGGGGCATGCACCTGAGAGTAATAAGGTCTGTGTTCTGATAGCAGAATTTGGCTCACTGCAGACCACTAAGCACCTAAACTGCTAGTGAAAAAGTCAGGAAGGAGAGGAGGATGGCTGTGTTAGCTGTAGAGAGGGGGAAGAGATGAAGACCCCAGGGCTAACAGCACCCAGGACGTGGCCACCACAGCAGGCTCATGTATTGGGGTAGACATGGCTACCATGGCAGGCTCGTGTGTGGTGTTGGGGTGGACGTGGCCACTGTAGCAGGCTCCTGTTTGGTTTGGGGTGGACATAGTCACCTTAGCCGGCTTATGTCCAGTGTTGGGGTAGACATGGCTACCGTGGCAGGCTTGTTGGTAATGTTTGGGGTGGGTGAGGTGTAGAAAAGCTAGCTGATGTCTCGGGTTCTCTTTCCTAGATGCAGTGCAACCTTGGGAGAGCCCAGGGTCCTGACACATGTAACACATGACTCCTTGATCTGGCAGTAAAGGCCAGGCTTACAGATTCAGCTAAGTGCAGATGCCCCTGCTCTCTGCCCTCCCTCCCCCACTGTCAGTCATCTCCAAGATTTCTCCCCTAAGATGCTGCCTCTAAACTTTCATCTGGGTCTCAGATGGATGGACAGCTGTAGGAAGACCTTGGCTAGCTTTGGCTACTCATTAGCTTTCCTGGATGTGTGTCAACATAAGCAAAGTATCTATATTGGAGTTTCTTTAAGGATAGAGCATGTTCCTGCTGAGGAGGCCACCTCCTAGAAGAACCCAGGGAACTGAAGGCACTCTTCTATCTCCATCAGATGGAATTAACCACAAATGTTTGTATGATGCAGATATGCCAAGGGTGTAGAAAAACAAAGCAATGAATGGGTAGTCTTAACAAATATTGTCATTACAGTTTTAGCATATAATTTGGGGTGTCTTACTTGAGCACATGCTGCATTCAGCTTTTCTTTATAATCAGGAAATGTTTTATGTTTATTAAATATATCACATTCCCTCCTTTTTTTCTTTTCCTTTTAATTAAAAGCAATGCTGTGTAAGACATATCTCACAATTCCATAACTAGCAAAGGAAATGGTGCGTTATATAGAATGGCAGATGTTGTCAAATTGTTCTCTATAAGAATGCCATTTTCCTGATCTTTTTTGTTTGGGGCAAGGTCTGTCTATACATCCAAGAATGACCTTGAACTAACGATCCCACTGCCTCAGTTGCCCAAATGGTAGATTTAGAGGTGTGAACCACCATGTCTGGCCTCAAATACTCTTTTAAAGGTCTGTATTTTGTTAAGTTCTCTCTTCCCAGAGCACAAAGGCCTTGCAGAAGATCTTTGAGAATCCTTGTGCTCAGCCCCTGTAGCACTTTGCCCATAGCCTCTGCACCTTGAAATGAGCAGGTTTGCTTAGTTCCCTGGGATCCTCAACACATGCTGGCACCTGGTTGCTCATATGTGATTTCTATCCAAGAGAATAGTCAGAATGCACTTCTGCTCCTTACAGAGAATTGTGAGAGGGTTTGTGGAGGGAATATCAACCGATTGTCTTTTGTTTATATAAGTGGTATGTGGTGTCCATCCGAGGCAAGCCATGTGCTGGATGCATTATTAACTGTGTCCTTAAAATGTCCCTGCTGGTCAGGGTGAGGGAAGCTTGGATCTGGTTTTCACTGCCGCAGGTGTGGTCCTGCATGGATGTCTCTTTCCTACTCTGTTAGGAACAAGGTTTCTAGTGTGTGGTACTCATAACACACACCCATTCCGGAAGCATACTTCTGGCAGAATCTCCATCTTCCTTCAGGCCTGGTCCATTTTTAGTTCCAGAGATAAGAATTCCAGAGCCGAGAGAATCTGAGATACTATGCTAATGGTGTGCAGATCCTAGGTGTGGTTATAAACAGTCTTTCAAGTGACTCAGGCATACTGTGTAATTCCTGTTGCTCAGAATTGTGGAAGAAACCTTTATAAAGCATGCCCGTGGTAACAAGGGCAAAGGATGTCTTTGGATGGTTCATAACTAGTTTCCGAATCAAAGGAAACATGCTCAGAGTGTAGCTTCACACATGATTTTGTGGCTGTTGCCTGGAGGGAAGTGGCTGGGCAGTTTTGTGGTTTACCTGGAGATGGAAGTCCTTTGTCTTGTTGTTGGGGCGATTCCTTAGCGATCCAGAAGAGGTCGCTGTATGTCTGTAATTGAAGGCCATTGCTGGATGATAAGTGACCCATGTCTGCATAGTTTTGAGAGAAAACTGGTCTGTGTTGTGAAGATAGAGTTTATTTTGAGATGTTGTTATGGAGGTTTCTGTAAGTGTTCCAACAGCATTGTGAGGCATCTCTGGAGGACCCAGGTTCCCGCTGCCTGCTGCTCTGACTAGAAGAGACTGCTTCTAAAGCTCCTTCATGCCTATCTTACTTTGGTCCTCTCCTGTGGACTCAATTTGACTTTTACGAAGGAAATCTTGCCTGTGTGGGTTAATATTTTTTTTTGTTTGTTTTTTTGATGTGATTTTTAATGTGTAATCTCCAAAAGCAACTCAAGCTTGTTAAGTTTTATTTATTTATTTATTTATTTCTGAAAATTTAGACATTTCTTTACTGGCTCTGAATCCTGGAGAAATGGCTGCTATACCCCCTCCTCTTTTTGCAGATAGGGTCTCACTGTTTTTCCAACCCTGGCCTGAACTGTGCTATGTTGGAGCCCAGGTTGGTCTTGAACTTGTGATCTTCCCACTGAGCCCCTCAAGCGTTGCTATTGGAAGTCTGTGCCACTAATGTGTGAGAATGGCTGCATTCTAGAGCACACATCCTAGCTAGAGGGTCCACTCTCTCCCTGCCTACCCCCACTGTGTCTTACAAAGCGTTACTCTGTCCTCATCACCTTAACAAATGTTACATTCTGTAGACCTGCCTTGCTAGTGTTCTCTTTCCTTAAAGCTGCAGTTAATTTGTGTACATGTGCACAAATTTTTTGCTAATTTTGCCCTGCATTTTTCTTACGTAGAGGTTTTGAAAGTGAGTAGACAGGTCTGTAGTGACATGCCAGCAGTTTTGTTTTATACCAATCAAATAACAGGGTCCTATTGACTCTTTAGAGGTGATCTCTTCATTATTCCCCCCCTGGAGTTATCTTCTGTTTAGCCTGTTTTCATTCTTGTCCTGATCCCCCTCCCTTTCCACTCTGCTTTGAGTTACCACTAGAGGGCAGCACAACAACACATCATTTCTGCAAGAGCTTCCTTGTCTCTCAGTTGGCAGGTGTGGGGGACACTTTTGAGAACAAAGCACATTATTACTGAACACCTAAAATCTAGTGACAAAGCAGCACAGTGAACTCAAACACACAATATGGAAAATTCCCAGCATTCCTGTGGCAGGGCTCTGGGGTAAGGCTTCACACACAAGGCCACTTGCAATCAAGAATGACACTTGTGGGTGGAGCGAGCTGTAACGTTAGTGGGTACTGTCATTGTACAACTTCAAAATTCGAGTCAGTTCTTTGATAGTGATGCTTTTTTACTTCATCTTAAAATCCACCCTTTGACTTGTTTCAAGATGTCAAGATAGGAAGAGTTAGCTGAGAAAAAGCCTGTGCATAGCTGGCTTCATCTTTGCCTTAGAAAAGAATGAGAAAGGAATTCAAATAAAGATGTGTCGATTAATTTATCGGTCTTGTGAGAAGCTGTGTTCACGGAGTCTTGTCCGGCAGGGTTGTTTTACTTACTGTTCTCTGGAGACAAAGCAGTCACAAAATGAGGGCACTTTCTACTAAACCATTGCAGCTCTCTGCAAAGCAAATGGCTATACTTTTAAGGTTATTTTGTATCAGTGGTGTGGACTGTGCTTTGCCCATGCCCTTAGTTTTCCCTCCTTCCACTATTGCTACATTTAGGGTTTCAAATGCTTAGCTTAGGAAACAGTTGTCTCTATGTTGGTTTCTATGTTGGATGACAACAGAATTATTTTATCCTTCATGATTTTCACATATGACTTTCTCCCGACTGCTGTGGGCTCCTGTCTCGCACCTGTATCCGGGGTTCTCTGCCACATCCCTGGGATTGCACCTGGTCCCGCCTTCTACTTGTAGATCCTCCAGCATGCAGGCAAATTAACACAGACAAAGCCCATTATGAGGCAAACCATTTATTCTACTAATTGGTTGGCAATATTCATTTTAATGGGACCTGGCGTGTTACCTTCAGCTGTGCTGACTGACTGTTTGAGAGGCGATGTGGGCCTGTTTGATCTTCAGTTTTCAGGTTCCTTCATGTCCAGTGGCTACACCAGTTAATTTATACTTATGGACTCTCACCATTGGCCCTCACAGACTGGATGATGATATTTGGAAGACACCAGCCAGTATTGACTGAGAACCAGAACACT
>JADRCD010234959.1:0-13004 GCA_019843815.1 Montemys delectorum
CTACAACCCTAACCCTGAGGAAGCAGACCTCTGACTTCACTGGATGTCCAGCGAGGCCAATCATTGAGCTCTGAGCTCACTGAGAGACCCTGTCTCAAAAATTAAGGAGGAAAAGAATTGAGGAAGCCATCCAGCACTGACCTCTGGCACTAGAGTCTGGAGGAGGCGTCTTCATTGTTAGAATGCTTGCCTAACATGCACAAAATCTGAGCTTGGCCCTAGCACTGTAGGAGCTCCACCAGGGAGAAGAGCAGGCCGGGGACAAGGCGGTAACTAGAAACACTTAGTAACCAACTAAGTAAGGATGCCAAGACAAGCGCCTGAGACTGACAAAAGCCATGAATGGCCTCATCATGAGTGACAGCAGAGGAGGGGGTGTCAGGGCACAGGGTACTGCATTGAACAGAACAATAGTATACAAAGTGGCAGCCATGTCTGAAATCCCAGTCACTGGAAGATATACAAGAAAGGAAGGAGATCATGGTCAAAGATCCAGGTGGAAGACACCAGCAGTCCCAAACCTCAGGCGGCCAGAGCGAGAATGGCTGTGCAACCAAATACAGCCTCATCTATGTAGTGAAGTCATGGCTAGACTGAAGTAAAGATAAAAAAATCCACTGATAGAATCTTAGTTTATAACAAAACAAACAAAAACACAAAATGCAGCACAGTGCTTTCAAGATATATGTCAAAAAAAAGACTAAAAACTAAGTATTTGAAAAATCATATTAAAACAAAAAGACAGGAGGCAGTACTACTGGGTCTCAAGTTCTGTCTTTAAACATGGCACCTGGTGTCAAGTAACATGAAATCAAGATATATACTAGACATAAAAGGAAAAGATACTTAACACTAGTTACATACACTACCATAATTTAATAAATATTGTCATGTCTCTATTTTCCCCAAAGGATTTCAAAACTGAAGGAGGATATCAAATGCCCCCCTTGTATGATGCTACAGTTTAGAAAGAGAGCAACAATAAGTAAAAAAAAAAAACTATTCCTCTAAGCACTAAAAAGAAGTTAGCTCCATACACAACTGCAGAGAGGGAGAGAACAGTGGGGTACAAAGCAACTCTTCAAATGATGTAGTCCTGCAGCGTAAGCTTAAAATTTGTCAGCACAGAAGGCAGAGTTACCTGTAAGCTCACTGCTGACTTACCCAAGAGCTAGGCCCACGCATGGCCAGTTCACCTGTGCTGCTCTCTGCTGATACGTGTAGAAACGAATCATCTTCCTGGATTTCATTATCAATAAGAACAAATAAAACTTCTACATACCGACAGAAAACTTCTTTTTAAAAAATTATACATTTAAGCCAGGCAAGGACAGCCCATGCCTTTAATTCCAACACTTGGGACGCAGAGGCAGTCAGATCTCTGTGAGTTTGGGGCCAGCCTGCTCTAAAAAGTAAATCCAGGACCAAGACACTCAGAGAAATTCTGTCTTGAAAGACCAAACAAACAAACACCAAAACAAACCTAAAACCAAACCAAATTTAAAAAAGAAAAATCATCAAATGTGTTTCAGCTTTCAAATTAAGTACAAATGACCAAGTTCACATTTCCCCATGACATAACTAGCAGTAAGGAAGGGTCCAAAGCAGAGTACGTGTGACCCTAATATCTCAGTCACCTGGGAAATAAACAGTCTGCCTAGGGAAAGGTGTCTGAGAGAAGATTCTAAAAGTCATGCTCCATAATTTATTCTAGGAATCAAGAATCAAGGGAACTCAGGCCCAGGACTTGTAAACATATCTGGTACATAGTATTCTTAGGCCCTGAGGTAAGGCACACTGTACTCTACCTGAGCCTCTCCCTCTCAGCTCTTCACCATGGATTACTCACTTGTTCTGGCAAATGTGTGGAACGCTAACCTAGCCCCAGAGAACTAATCAGTCTCTAAATCGCTTGTGCTCCCAGGGCCTAGTCTAGAGTCTCCTGGTCTGATGAACAGAAACTAAGCAGAAGTCTATAATACCCCACTTCCTGGCACACTTGAGCTGCTTCACAGAAAGGCCAGGCATGGTTCTGCTTTCCCCTTCTTTCTCTGGGAGTACAGGATGGATGGAAGAACAACAGGCCAGCATAACCACAGATACCAGTGGAATTAAACACAAAGCTACAGGATCCCAGAAGCAATACCAGAGCCATGTGTCCGCCTGAGAGTGTTGACTTCCAAGAAGGCTTCCTATGTGGCAAACTTAAGTACTTGCTCGAGCTGTTGGCCTGGCTTGCCACCGTGTTCCTAACTGATAAGAGAAATGCACACAAACACACAACTGTGGTTTTCACTTGTAAACAGTTGCTTATAACTGACTAATACTGTGATGAAAGAGCATGCTTAAATAGTTTATAAGTAAAACAAAACACATCATTTATACAGAAATGATAAAAATCAAAATCTCATTCCTACAGTAGTAAGTCCACTAAAATGCACAAAAATGTTTATAAGACACATAAACTTCTATACTAATAAAAAGGTCTCTACCTGCATTTCAATAATTATCCAAGGAAAAGTACACCATGATTCAGGAGAGTGAACCCAACCCTCCTGCAATCACACAAGCTCACTCTCGTGGGAACACTCCTACTCTATGTGAAAAAAGGTTCCTTAGTTTTTCAGTCATTAGAAAACATGTTTTAGGATAATTTAAAATTAACATTTGGTTAGGAGACAAAAGCTGAAAGAAAAGGTTTTTTTTAATCCTGTTTATAATGATGAATCCATCCCATAATACTCCAATGATGAATTAAGAACTGGATACATTTAAAATGTTCTCACTATTTTATGCTTATTTATCAGATAATAAAAGGGCACAGTATCTCAAACTGACATCTCTAAAAGCTTATTACTACCACACATGATAAAATCATGAATTCTTGATTTTTTGCTATACTCTTAAGTGAGTTTCTTGTTGTTTCTTTTTTTTTTCCATTATTTTTCCCCCTGGGAGAACTCAGAACTACTGTGGGATGGAAGGTGAGGGTTGAGTTCTTTAAGCAGTGTGCACTAGAGCAAACGCTGGGCACTGTTCATGGCAGGCTATGCCCTCCTCTATAAAATGTTATAATTTAAATTAAGCAGAAAATGGAAACACTGACATCTACTGCTAGTTTGTATGCATTTAAAATGCTTCAAAATTAAATAGTGAAGATTAGAATCCTGAGATTTAAAGCCTAAACCTTTACAGGCAATCACCCACAGAGGTGTCCACTTCTGTGGCTACAGCACCTCTCAGCCGGTCAGCACAGTCAGTGTTTCCCTGGGGTGGTGCTGGCGCTGAGCTTGGCATGCTGGCAATGGACCACAGCCTTGCCTATGCTATGTGCAAGCACTGTACCAGTGAGCCCTCAGGCCCTGTTAAGACCCTTTTCTAACCTCTGATATCTTGGAGCCCTCCGTGTGCTTGGTTTCATAATATCTCCCAGAAACATGTAGCTGAGGCTAAGGGTGCGAGGGTAGAGTCCTGGCCTCGCCTCTCTGTCCCCAACACTGAGAAGGAGGAAAGGAACTGGGAAGGATCCAGCTTATTCAAAGAATCAAATACTGCTCCATGAAGAATCAGCTCATATGCACCCTGTCGGCTGCTCTGAGTAATGCACGGGCTGTAGGAGGCACCAACCCCTTCCCCAAGCATCTCTCCCCATGGTCCCTGATTTCAGTGTCCACCCACCTATCTGTCCAAATTACACTGTTTCCAGGGGAGTGTGTTCTAGAAAGCATGCCCCCTACTGGGAGTCCCACATTAAAAGCAATATCCCATCCGATCAACAAAGGGTTAAGGAGGACAAGAAGAGAGGAAAAAGAACATAAGAAAAAAATGTTCCGGTTCAGTCATTACTGTTTTTAACCTAAGATGTCTTTCTCAGTGTTTAGCTCCATGGTGATGGTAGCAGGCAAAAAAAAATATAGAAACACTGAAAGAACAAATCCCTTCAGAATATTTTAAGGTTTCTAACGCAAAGTTTAATATCAAATTACAGAAACATGCAAGGTGAAAATAGACTCATAACTTAGTAATGGTGTAAGTCAAACAATTTTTATAATAGCTTTAAAATGTTATATTCCACTTATAAAAATAAAACAGAAGACAAAAAAGATTTTGATTTCATTTTTGAACTAAACAAAACATTTTGGGTGGTGGTGGCGCATGCCTTTAATCTCAGCGCTTGGGAGGCAGAGGCAGGTGGATTTCTGAGTTCGAGGCCAGCCTGGTCTACAGAGTGAGTTCCAGGACAGCCAGGGCTATACAGAGAAACCCTGTCTTGAAAAAAAAAAAAAAAAAAAGTTACCTTTCTCAGGCTGGAGAGATGGCTCAGCAGTTAAAAGCACTGACTGCTCTTCCAAAGGTCCTGAGTTCAATTCCGAGCAACCACATGGTGGCTCACAATCATCTATAATAGGATCTGACATCCTCTTGTGGTGTGTCTGAGATAGCTACAATGCACTCATGTAAATAAAATAAATAAATCTTAAAGAAAGAAAACATTTCAATATTTAGAAGAGTGGGTTTTATCTACGGTTGTCTTCACTCTTGGCAATATCCAGAGACATCCATGGTCACAAAACTGAGAGCAGGAGTGTGCTACTGGCATCTACTAGGAAAATGCCAGGATGCTGCAAAGCACTAGAAAAGTCCACAGCAAGAAAAGCTGCTCTCTAGCACCTTGGCTAAAAGCCACCGGCAATAACCACAGTGCTGAGGGAGGAAATGCTGGCAGATCCTGGGGACCCACTGGCTACTGTTACCCAACCCAGCAAGCTCCAGAGCCCTGTCTCAAAAAATAACATGGTGGGGGACTGAGGTAGATAGCTGCTGTCAAGGTCTGACTCTCATAATGGAAACAGGTGAACCTGCCCACACTCACACTCAGTGAGGAAAGGCCTCTCAGAGCTGGGAACAGAAAGAGAACATTCTGAGCCAACTGGAAAATGAGCAGAAACCCCAACACATGAGCAAACAGTATGTCTGAGGTAAAGTAAGCCATTAAGGCTAGAAAAAGAGGGGGACTATGACAAAGAGGAGGTAAGAGACAGATGGGTCAAACTATGAGAAACCTGGAGACTTTGAAAATGGAGTTAGACTTAAAAGCAAGCAATGTGGCCTGGAGATGGAGTTCAAAGGTAGAGCAGTGCTTAGCATGCATAATGTCTTGGGTTTGATGCCTAGTACCATTAAAAAAAAGGAAAAGGAAAAATAGAGAACGGGGACAGCACACAGTCCCAGCTCTGCAGGAAGCGGAGACAGATGCATCCTCTGAGTCCAGGACTTTAAGGTCACCCAGGCAATAAAGCAAGACAAGACCCTATCATAAAGGGGTGACTGGGTTCCAAGCCCTGCTCGACTTGTGCCCCAGCTAGATAAGAAGTGAACAGGTCTGGGTATTAGTAGAGGTGAAACCTTTAAGACAGGCTGCCGATTAGTTAGGGTTTAAAGAGCTGAATCAAATCAAGAGCAACTCCATAGCATTCAAGTGGAGCAATGAAGTGACAGAGTCTCCCATGGAATTCTGAGTGCAAGAGAAACAGCTAGAACACTGGCTGAGACAATCTGCAACCTTTTTACACAGCAGAGCTCCCAGGAACCAGGAGGAGACTCACCCCAGACAAGTCAGAGCTCTTCCCATGAAGGTAACTGAACCTGCTGGCCATGGGAGTGGGGCACTTGGGAAAACAGATGAAGTGCCAATTTTAACAAAGTCTGAGAAGAGACCCAGGATTGGGAGGCAGTATTTAGTGTTATGGAACTATGGCAAATCCCCTCAGGAGAGGAAGGAAGAGTGCGCAAGACAGAACTGGCAACTTTTCACAGACCAAACTACTTACAGGCACTGACTCTAGCATTATAATTTTTTTTTTTTTACAGTCCACTCATGATCCCCAACCTGGTCCATCCTCCGACAGTTCCTCATCCCATTCCTCCTCCCTTGTCTCCAAAAGAAAGCATCTTCAATAAATAGTGCTGGTCTAACTGGCAGTCGGTATGTAGAAAAATGAAATGAACCACATCTTCCGTATCCATTCTTCCGTGTGGGACATCTGGGTTATGAACCACATCTTCTGTATCCATTCTTCCGTGTGGGACATCTGGGTTGTTTCCAGCTTCTGGCTATCGCTGTGGGGGTGGGCAGTGAGATCTTCCTCCTAACCATGTGGGAGCCAATCTTCTATCTGCCTTCAGAGGAAGGTGTAGCACTTAGGTCCTTCTTAACACCAGGCCTGCCTGGACACTGCTATGCTTCCCACCTTGATGATAATGGACTGAAACTCTGAACCTATAAGCCAGCCCCAATTAAATGTTGTCCTTTATAAAAGTTGCCTTGGTCATGGTGTCTCTTCACAGTAGTAAAACCCTAAGACTGACCAAAGTTCTGAAGAGAAAGAGCTTTGGTTCTGAAGAGACCAAAGTCTTCATTCCCCATCTCATACCCCCTCCCTCCTCTCCACCCAGTTCTGAAATATAAAGATGTTGGTCTGCTCTGCTCTTCTACGCAAGCTTCTCCCAACTCCACCTATGACAAGTGAGGAGCATCAGGAAGGGTGGGTGGTGGTTATCTGTAGACCCTGCAAGCATCACAAGATCCAAAGGAAACTGAGCATAAGAGCTTAGACAGATAGAACTTCTCTTTGGTCTGCTGCCCACTAAACTTCATGGGATGAACTGCCTTCTGAAGAAAGGTATCCCTATGACAATGCCAAAGAGTTACTCCTGAGGCAGTTATTATAAGCTGTGTTTCCACCTCTAGAGGAGTCCAAAAATATTAAAGAATACACTAAGTTTTCAGAACAAAATCTTAATCCCACTAGTTCATGGGGGACCAAACAGCAAAACAGTACAAATAGTTGTAAACCATCCAATAGGGAGAACTAGACAGTTCTTCATCTTGTGTTAGACTTAGAGAAAATTATTCCTTGTTCTCTAAGAAAATATAGAACTCCCAGTAGAAAATTAAGGAAGATCTTTTTATTTTTAATAAGTTCACCTGATTTCATAGTTTCCTTGCAGAATTATCTAAAGAGGGATTATTCTGACAGGAAATTAGAATATTTTAAAGGCAGGCTTATTTCTAGTACATCAGCCACTGAGTTAAACTTGTGTTAACTGAAAACCAACTATGGAAACCGGCTAGATGCTGACAAGTTAGCTACAGCTCGAAAGCCACCCTCGGACTCTGATCAGAAAACAGGGTGGCCATGTGAGCAGCTGGAGAAGCAGTGGCAGGCTTCGGCTGTCACGGGGCAAACCTTTCTTTAGACACTCTTCCCATCTTCTCCCCAGCTCCAGCCACCCTGCACTGTCTGCTAGTTTAGTCCCTGATGAGGAGGAAGGGGAAATGGTGATGGGAAAACAGCCCTAGGTAAAGGAACAAGATTGAAGGCTGAGAGACCCACTGAAGACAGTCTACATCAAAAGCTCATCTCCAACACGAGTCTGCCGATGGCTGTCTGTAACTGCCGATGGTGTGTTTATACAGGAACAGTGATTGCATGCAAGTGGTAGCCCACTAACTATAAGACTGCTGGAACTCAAGAACCCAAGCAGCAAACAAACAGCTAGGTGGGTCCTCTAAGTAACTACCATCCTGGCTGAGAGAAGTTAACTGAAATAAATCTGTTGAGTGCACACAAGAGCTAGAACCACCACACTAATCAAATCATATAGCATCTCTATGTGCCACAAAGCCACTCCAGAGGACGACAGACAGCAAAGATACAGCTAGGAGTTTATCATTTATTTGGAGATAGGTCCTAGGAAGCCAGACTGCCCCCCTCTTGCCTCAATCTCCGAGTCCTGGGATTGTAGGAACATACCACCATCCCAGGCTCAATTACTGTTTTTAAATAACATTTTGAACTGAAATTAAAAGATGCTTTCCGTGAGCATTCAAATGTGACACCACAAAAGGCAAAGCTCCCCTGGGGAAGCTTGCATTCCTTACTTGGAAAGCAGGGGACAAAGCTCCCATCTGCTGTTGATGCTGCAATGTCTCTAGAACAAGAGGTGAGCTCTCTTGAGCTCAGACACTTAGAAGAAGCAGAGTAGAAAAGAGGACTGTGGCAACCGGGTCCTTGTAACATCTGTGAAGGATGTCAAAGGACAAATACCCCACAAAGGGGAAATATTTTCCTATCACAGCAGATATCTGACATCCAGACAGTAATAATTCAAAAAGTTGTCCATGCAGCATGATGGAATGCAGTGGGATAACCACAGTGTATATTCCTTCACATTCTTTATAATATGGCTTGCTCAGCCCTTGATTACTGCCACAAACAGTTTCTCATAATTTGTCTTTTCTTCCCTGGCTTTATTACAGGAGCAGAGCAACTTCTCCAAAGTAATAGGCCTCTCTAGTTAGGAGCCTGTTCATGTGACGGTGCCTCACAGACAGACAGACAGACAGACAGACAGACAGACAGACAGACAGACTGGCTGACTGACTGACTGACTCACACACACATACCACACGCGAGATAAAAGAAAGGGGAGGGGGGAAATGGACCCTAATCAAGATCACTGAGCAAGCTGCCCCCAGCTTCTCCTCAAGGAGACTCTCTCCCCCCTCATTCACAGGATGGAAAGCCATAATCAGCAGAACCATACTCTGAACACTGCTTCACACACCAAGGCTCTCCACAGCTTTCAGGCTCAGGACATATTTTGGTAACAGCTGATGTCCCCAGGCCCTCCAGTGGTGTGCTCCAAGTTCTATGAGAACATGTCAGAGATGGCATCAATGATGGCCATGTCTGGATGGCAAAGCAGAGGTGGTTTTCGTTCTTCTGTTCTTTTGTAGTTCCTACATTTCACAAGTACTTGTCATTCTATGCGAAAGCTATTCTAATCTCTGCTACCACACTCTTAACTAAGATTCTGATACTTTGAACAAATGCACTAGAAAAATGCTGTTTTAAATATTCATCAAAATTCAAGAAACTGTGATGGGCCACAGCTGTAACCCTACTACTCGGGTGACTCAGGCTCAGAAGTACCAGAAACGTGACCCTAACCTCGCCTGGACTACACTAGGTTACAGGACAGTCTTACAGTCTTACCCTATTTCGAAAAAGAACAAACAGTAACAAGGCAATTAGAGAACTCAATTCCAAAAAGATGATGGAGCCTGGACTTTTAGAACCAGATTTCACATACAGGAGAGATGGCTTCCTACTGGCTTCATCATCTGTAATAGAGCCATGGGCTCAAATACTCACACAAAACAGAGACGGGGCAACCTGAACACACTTTGCTCCAAAGGGCTTTACAGATTATAGAAGGAACCCCTGATGCCACACACCAAACTCTCTTAATTATATATGTGGGTGAGGGTGAGGGTGATGAAAAGAAAGTGGTAAGCCATTCTGGGATCAATCTTCATTCAGAAAAACTGAGAAGGTTATTTGCTTCTGGAGATCACACACCATCAACTGGAAACTATCCCCCTTGCTACGTGCCTTTCTACCCCACAAACTTTAGAATTCACGGCTGACCCTTACACTCACAGCATTCACTAGCAAGAGATATTCCCCACCACGGAAGAGACAATTTACTCAAGTGACCTAGAAAGCACTGAATGATGTCACACGGTCACTAATGGTAAACACTGTATTTCCAGTTGCCTGCTAAGGTGCTGGCTAGTGACTCAGTTATTCTCACAACAGGAAAACTAGGGGCACTAAGGATTTACTTGTGGTAATACAGAATGTCTCTTGGCTCCTAATTACAGAAAGAGAATAACTGTGAGGCTAACTGGGCGCTAAACAAGACTGTACTTAATAGTATATTAATAGCCTTATAATTTAGACATCTGATTTAACAACTCCCCAACTGACACAGAAAACCAACCCAGCTCACATGCACTCAATATAGCCACAGACCAAGCATTGGGTCCACCTACAAGTCCCAGGGCACATTAGAGCTGTCCTCTGCTCTTTAACAAAGCCGTCTTCTCTAGACACCCCCATACGTACTCCAGAGAAAAGAAAACTGTGTCCACATTAGAGAGTCAATTCATTGTTACAGGTGAGAGGGGTCTTTCTGCTACTGAATAGATATGCCTACATGCTCTTGGACAGATAAGGGAAGTGGGGAAAAACTCACATAACCACAAAAAATTAAGACTCTCTGTCTCAGAGAACAGTTATCCATTTCTATCCCTGAGTGATTTACAAATATCTTCAACTTTCAGTGATTATCCCAAACGAAATTAAAATGTGACCTTTTAATATTTACCTTTGTAAATTAAAATACACCAATATTATTATTAGGAAAACAAAGATTTAACTTTACGTAATGAACATAAAACATGGCTTTCACCCATTTTGTTCCCAGTAAGTCACTGGGAACATCACTCTAAGGAAGGAGAAATATCAAGATTCTGTTCTAACTGCAAAGACTAGGGTGGGAGTTATAAGGAAGCTGTGGCCTCAGGAGTCCTGTGAGGGTCAGGCCACACTCAGTCCTGGGGTCCCCTTCAGAAGGGCAACAGTGGGCACTGAATGCAGTGGGGAGGCCAGCAACAGCTCCCACCTTGCTCACTTAGAAAGGTACAAGCTGGTACAGCTTTCTGGAAAAGAGCTGGAAACTAAAACTGCTACAAGGCTGAACATTCCTCTGCTTTTTACCCAGGCACAGTCAACCTGCCCTAATTCTTCAAGGTCAGACCAAGTCTCCTTTCCTAATTACCTAAGTCTCAGAACAGAGACTCAAAAACATTCTGCATGGTCTGTGCCTGTTTAGATGATTTATGAATTACTTTCCCAGACTCACTAAGCTATGGCCAACAATTTCCAGTATGGAGGGCAGAGCCTAATTACAGATCTGAGTCCCTGAAGAAGATCCTTCAGCCCACTGTCCAGCCCACAAAGGTACCATGTCATTCTGAGAATAGAAAACAATCCAAATCAACAAGTCCCACCTCAGGCTGACAGAAGACACAAGTCTACAAGAAACAGAGTGCGATTGGGGAGCTAACTGCCCGTACTAAAGATTACAGTGGGCTAAGCTTAAAACAGTACCAAAATCATTTAAACAAGAAAATAGACAGAAGGCTTATTATAGGCTTAGGACTTAAATTCCATGGATAAAACATCCAAAGTAACATCTTTATTTTACATGGACACATTCATGCATGAATTTGTATATATGTTTGTATGAGACAGCATCTTCTCAGGTAACCTTGGCTGACCGGGAACTCACTACGTAAGGAGGCCTGCTTCAAAAAGGAGCTCCATCTGCCTCTGCCTTCCACAGGGCTGAGATTAAAAGTGTGTTCCACCTTGTTCTGTCTACAATATACTGAGCATATTATGTTGCCAGCAAATGTTTAAGATTTAGTGTACTTTCTCAGAAGCTTCATGGAGTGAGTATAACCACGCTGTACTTCAAATCTAAACAGGGACCATTAATTTCTCAGAAAGAGGACTTCATTATGTAGGTAAGGCTGGCTGTGAGTATATGATCATCCTGCCTCAGCTTGCAGAATACTGGGATTGTAGGTGGGTGCATTATACCACATCTGGCTGAAAAGCAACTTTTAAATGCAAGACTTTGGATCTGTGATTGTGGAGATGGTTCAATGGGTAAGGTGTTTGCTATGTTCACTGTCTGAGTTCAGATCCTAGACTCATCTAAAACCAGGCATGACAGTAACAATACTGGGGGCTTGCTGGGTCAGGAAATCTAACTAAATGGCAAGTTTCAGACCCCAGCTCAAAACATAAGATGGGACCAGGCATGTAGCACACACTTTTTTTGTTTTTTGTTTTTTTTAATCATTTCATTTATTTAAAATCTGCAGCAACTTATGTCTATTAGAGAAACATCAGAAATAAGATCTATTACTTATAGTCCAATGATCTAGACAAAACTAGTATCAATTATAAACATATCTTCTATGACTTTTATATCTTTGAACAGCTAGATATTCTTTTTTTAAATAATTTCAGAATTTTAATTGATTTAAGTTTTATTGCATTATGATGAGAAAAGATGCATGATACAATTTATCTGACTTTGTTAACATTTAAAAACATATATTAGGTAAATAGAATTAAATCACACTCTTGTTTCACTTTTGTACCCCAACTCCTCCCTGAGTCCCCACCTTCAATACCCATATTTGTCATATTCTTTAAAATTTATGTTATAACAATAAAAATGAATGTTATAAAAGTTGTTTGATATAAAACAATCAATTTAAGTCTTATGTAGATGCTTGTCTACAGCAATACTGAAAATACATACGTTATTCTCAATATAAATTTTAAATAACTCCAAACATATTAACTGTATACTTCAAAATAATACATTACTACTAGTATTTTTTAAGTGAATATGAATATATATAGTTTTTGTTTGTTTGTTTGTTTTGTTTTGTATTTAGTAGAGCTTAAAATCTTGGCTCTTACTGTGGTAGAAACCCAAAATAAGAACAATTTTTAGACATTGAATTTCATTGTAATAGGCTATACTTCAATGACCCTCACATCACCAAAGGATTTTACCTCCATTGTAGCTAAGCTGAGAGTTGACAGTTCTGCTGTGCTGTGAAAAGAATTGTAGGCACGATTTTTGGATACAGACTTCCTGCTATGGTCAAAACTATTTGACTTGAGTGACTGACTTTATTCTCAGCCCACAGAGAACAGGTTACATTCATTTAAGAAATGGTGTGTGTATTAAGATAGTCTATCCATAAAGTCATTCACCAACTGTTTCAATGAACAATGGTTCTGCTTGGAGGGTGGCACACACATTAGGTGTGGGTAAGAATCTGGTTCATTAGCTGTGATAATTTGGAAAAGCATTCATCTCAGAGAAAGAGTAACTTATAAAGTCCTCTTCTTCAAACTTCATACAAGAGGTACAAACATCAAGCAAAGCATTCAGTCTTACTCTTCGTTGTTCTCTTACAAGCCACCTCCCAATTTAATTATCTACGTTTCTTTTGGGTGTATAAATACTTTTGAAATATGTAAGCTGTTCTGAAAACCATA
>JADRCD010234960.1:0-14574 GCA_019843815.1 Montemys delectorum
CTTGCCTACTGACTTCAGTTTTGATCTCTGATCCCATTGACCTTCACCCGCCTATGTGACTTTTGTCATTCGCCCTGTTTTCTGTATACCATATAAGCCTGGTTTTCACTTTGTGCAGTTGATTAGCACTCTGACTAGGACTAGAACTTAGATGGATTAGGACTTAGATTCATGCAGTCCGCAGTCCCCTGGGCCCAGAGCCCTTGGGCCCAGGGGGGTGCAGCACCAGTCCAGAGGAGATGGCTGCTGCTTTAGATCCAGTGTGTTTCAGGTGACCTCAGATGAACCTTAACTGCTGAGCTGCTAGATTTACCATTTCTCTTTTGCAATGACTGTAAAAGTCTTATGCCATTTTTAAGAAATACATTCAGATCCTGTACTTCATGTGTCGTCTCTGCCATCATTTCTTCACCTACGCCTCGTCGACCTGACTAGGACCCCGTTTCTCCCGAGAGTTGAGGGAGGCCTAGATTGTCCGGCCCGTGGCAATTGAGGTTTTGTACAAAGGAGTCCCATGGGAATCCTCATACAACCCAGGCAGTTGCCAAACCTCAAGGTTGCTCTCTACAAACTGACAGCAAGGCTCTATTGCTGAAGACAACACCCACACAAGCCACTGAATGTGGAGATGTAGAGCTAGTGCTTACATAGATCTTTCTAGTATCATCGGTGCAGGAAGATGTTCTATACTCTACCAAAAGGGAAATGGAGACATCAAGCATTTGATCTGCAATGGTGTCCCTCTTGCAAGATATACTAGGGTAATGGTGACACAAAGCTTGTGTGAGTAACCAACTAATAATTCCACAAGATGGAACTTATACCCAGCACTGCTTCGGTGACCAAGAACCAGAGACTAGATAGCCCAGGGACTTAGGGTAAAGTTAAATAGTAATTGCCTAAAAAAGGAAAACAAAACCAAAAATGTAGTGATAAAATGATTCTTAATGAGTCATCTTGCTCTACTCATAGGTCAGAGCCTTGCTCAGCCATGATTAGAAAAGGTTACTCTTGCATAAACGGGAACAAATACAGAGACCCACAGACAACATTACATAGAGAATAAGAGATCTTAGAACATTCTGCCCTTAATGACATGTCTCCATCAAATCCTTCCCCTCAGAACTCAGGAAATTCATGGAAGAGAAGGTAGAAAGAGTGTAAGAGCTAGAGGGGGTGGATGACACCAAGAAAACAAGGTCCTTTAAACCAACAGGATCAAAGCTCACAGAGACTGAAGTCACATTCACAGGACCTACACAGGTCTGCACCAGGTCATTTGTGTGTATATTATGGCTTTTAGCTTAGCGTTTTTATTGGATTTTTGAGTGTACAAATGAATGGGTCTCTGATTCTTGCTTCTTCTCTTTGGCTCTTTGTTTTTGATGTTTTTTCCTGTCCTGCTTGATGTAATAGCTTTTGTTATATTTTATTAGAATTTCAAGAAGTCTGCTGTTTTCCAATGACAGACAGAAAGAGAGGGGATCTGGATAAGTGGGGAGTTGGTGAGGAACTGGGAGGAGAAGAAGGAGGCAAAGCCATAATTAGAATATACTGTATGAGAAAGTAATTTATTTTAAATAAAAGGAAAACATAAAAATGAAAGAAAGAAAGACTCATGCCAAGGGCACGGTATCCACTGGAAATATCACAGGCTCAAGAAGTATTGACAAAGCATGGATGGTTGCTTAAGACTGATCTCGTCACTCAGAGTCCATGCAGTCACTGCTACCAAGTTATCTCTCAGGCTACAGAGGGAGCTTTGCTTTGTTCTTTGACTATTCAGCCATTTTGACTTTATTGTTGTTTGGTTGGTTAGTTGGTTTGTGTGCATGTTTATGATTGATTCTTTGTATGTAGCTCACAGCCACCTGTAGTAACTCTAGCTCCACACTATTTAACACTCTTCTTCTGGCCTTAGGAAAACACACACACACACACACACACACACACACACACACACACAGAATCACACATAGACATAAATAAGAATGAAATAAATCTTAACAATACCCCACATAAACATTAGACACTTTAAAAGTTCAGAATTATACTTTACATTAAGAAATCAAATTATAAAAAAAAAAAAAAAAGAAATCAAATTATTGTTTTAGGTACAGATGATTTCTGGTCAGATTTCAATAGGCATTGGGATGTGCTGTGTCTTTTACATGGCTTCAGGCTTCAACCTTGACATTGCAGCTGGGAGGCCAACTGTCAATCACTTAGTATAGCTAAATTCAGGCTGTATTCCTCTCAGATATGTAAGACCTGGCAAGGGAAGGTTAGTTGGCTTTGTATATCCTGTGGGGCAGCAATCATGGGGTGAATGATGTTATTGTTTGAATATAAAAACTCATAAAATTAAAAACTTTATCTGCCCATCCCATGAAGTCATAGCTGAACTATTATTAGGAGTTGGTGCTAGGTTGGAGGACAGTTTCCACTGTGGTATAAATTTGAAAGACATCCCTCAACAGAGGAATGGATACAGAAAATGTGGTACATCTAGACAATGGAGTATTACTCAGCTATTAAAAACAATGAAGTTATGAAATTCTTGGGGAAATGGATGGACCTGGAGAATATCATCCTGAGTGAGGTAACCCAATCACAAAAAAACACACATGGTATGCATTCTCTGATAAGTTGATATTAGCCTAGAAGATTGGAATACACAAAGTACAAACCACAAACCATAAGAAACTCAAGAAGAAGGAAGATCAAAGTGAGGATACTTAGTTCCTTCTTAAAAGGGGGAACAAAATACTCATGGAAGGAGTTGTAGAGACAAACGATGGAGCAGAGACTAAAGGAAGGATGAATCAGAGACTGCTCCACCTGGAAATCCTTCCTATATTCAGTTATCAAATCTAGACACTATTGTGGATGCCAACAAGTGCTGGATGACAGGAGCCTGAGATAGCTGTCTCCTGAGAGGCTCCAATAGTACCCAACTAATACAAAACTAGAGGCTCAGAGCCATCCATTGGACTGAGTACAGGGTCCCCAATGAAGGAGCTAGAGAAAGGACCCAAAGAGCTGAAGGGTTTGCAGCCCCTTCGGAGGAACAACAATATGAACTAACTACTACCCTCAGAGCACCCAGGGACTAAAACCAAAGAGTACAGACTCATGGCTCCAGCAGCATTCGTATAGCAGAGGATGGCCAAGTCGTTCATCCATGGAAGGAGAGGACCTTGGCCCTGTGAAGGTTCTATGCCCCAGTGTAAGGGAATGCCAGAGCCAGTAAGCAGGAGGGGGCAGGTTGGTGAGCAGGGGGAGTGGGGAGGGAACAGGGGATTGTCAGGGTTTTTTTGGAAGGGAACCTGGGAAAGGAGATATTTGTAAATAAGAAAACATCTAATTAAAAAAAAAAAAGAGAGAGAATGCTGCTCCTTATAGACTTCAAAGGAAGACTGTACAAATAAATTTCTTTTATGTCTTCAAAAAATTTTTTTGAAGGATATCGTTTGTCCCTGGACTCTTCCTCTCTTTCTCTTTCTTAGGGGTTTTAAGGGAAGCTGTTCAGATACATTACCCATGTCTGCCGTTTGCTCTGCCTCTCCTCTGGCCCAAGGCAATATAGCCAGCTGACCAAAGACCAAGGCTTTTAGCTTTTATCTAAAATAAACGTTCCTTTTAAACTGTTTCATTTGAGGTATTTTTCTCACAAGAATGAAAATCAGCCAATACACAAATGAAGGAGTTATGATGTGGAAGGCCTGGTCAGATTTGAATTTCATTATATCACCTTGGGAGTAACACTGAAACCATGTGAAACAGAGGTGGAGAGAAGAGGCTTGGGAGATTTGTTCAATAAGTCTATGTAAATTGGATGGCTGTTCAGTTGCCAAGGACCAGCCTCAGTTTCCAGATTCTTGAGAATGGGAGATTTGAATCTCTGGGGAACCAGTCTCAAGCAATGATGCAGGTCCAAGCTCAAGCTGTGCTCTGAGACAGCTTGCAGTTTCTATGTCTCTTTCTCTGTCTCTCTGTCTCTGTCTCTCTTTCTCTCTCCTCTCTCTCCCATCCTGCTTCAGGCTTTCTCTTGTTCATTTTATCTCTCTCATGTTTTCTCTCTGTCTCTGAGTCCACCTCAGTCTTTTATTGGTTACACATTTCCTTGTTACACAATAATACACAGTCAAAAGACTTTTTATTATTTTTCTCAAGCCCATTATTTTACCTGAAAAAAAAAATGTAACTATGTCACTGGAAAGCACAGTGCACACATAAGAAGTGCACACAGTTCACTGTCTGCTAAAGCAAGTTATCCCTTAATTTTTACATCTCAGACACCTCCACATCACAGGTCATCTGAGCCAACACTCGCAGTTATAGCATTAGCATGAGAACAGAAAGGTGCTAAACACGTCAAAGTAATATTAACATTTTTAACTTGTCTTGAATTTGCAAAATCTCTTCCTCCAGTTTACTGAACTCATCCAAGTATCTATTCCTGCAGTGCTTTTCAAACTCTTTCCCATATGCTATATTCCTTCCTCTTGCGGCTTTCCCCAGGACTCCTTCACAAGCCTGACTTCTATCTCTTAGAACTTGCACCCTAATTCCCTTAGGCAGGTAGTGCCAAGGGGTCAAATCAGTATGCTCCAATTTTCCAGGAAGGTTAGTTCACTAAACCAATGGCCTCCTCATGGGGGCCAAACTCTTCTGTCCATCCTTTATCTTTTTAAAATATATATATGTCTTCCAATTTTCCCCAATAATATTTCTGGACCAAACTTTCTATTATTAGAGACCTTCCCTCATGGGGTCTCTCACCATTGGTCACTAATTCAGTAGGCCCAGCTATTTATTTCTCCATTTTGCCCTTTGAGTTTTTTATGGACATCTCTATCCTTAGTGACCCAGGGCCAATGTTCCCTTTCCTTGGGGTCTTCAATTCTCTTAACTACTAAAACTTCAGGCCTCAAAACATTTATTGCCTCAAATACTTCCTGGTACAACTTAATCATCCTGAGTTGGCTAACACTTCCCAGAGAGCAATTGAGGCAGTCAGCCTCCACCTCCAGAACCCCTTTGTCCTGTTAAGCCTGGGTTGACTGCTTGAATGGCAAGGGCCAGAGCAGTTTGTTCCTAATAGACATCAGAGCCATTTCCTTCTCTAGTAATGCCCTCAATCCTCTTTCCAGAAATATTTACCAAAATTATATTTGAGGACACATATGGTATAGAAAAAGGCAAAGCAGACAAGCAGACAAGAAGGAACAATGCCATCTGTACTCTAGAAAGCCAGAGATGCATTATTCAGGTTGACTGTTCCCGCAGCCAAAACTGTCATGCAGACGCATTCGTTAACCATGTCGCACCTGACAGGTTAGTGAGTGTTCTCTGATGTTAGAATACTTTGAACCAGATAACTTATACAGGACAGACATTTGTTTGATATGTAACCCTTATTATTTGGAAGTTCAAGATTAGGATTCCAACTAGTGAGGGCCTTCTTCTCTCTCTAGGACTTAGATTCCTCTACCCTGAATCATAATAGGGTGAAAAGTGTGAAACAGAGAGGAGGCATCCTTTTAATACTTCACCCACTCTCTATGGAATGTTATTTACACAAAAGTGTCATCAATTATTGTTCATAATGACAGAGGACCATGAAGTAAATGGGTCCAGAGGAGCTAGAGCAACTGGAGGATTTCAAAGTAATAGAAGGTGATCCAAAATTCTTGTTTTAATTAGTTGGTTTCATCTGTGAAGGAAAGATTGTTGATCAACCTCCAAAGGGTTGGTATTTAATTATAAACACAGTCATTGTTTTCATAATATAAAGTAAGTAGACTAAGCTGAAAAGAATCTGTCCATAATACCAGAATTGACAGAAGAGAGAAAACATATTTGGGTAAGAATGAATGACTTGTAGTGATTCTTAATGAAATAATTGTCGTACTTATCAGAGAGTGCATACCATGTGTGGGTTTTTTTTGTTTTGTTTTGTTTTTATTTGTGTGTGTGATTGGGTTACCTCACTTAGGATGATATTCTCCAGATCCATCCATTTCATAAATTCATTGTTTTTAATAGCTCAGTAGTACTCCATTGTGTAGATGTACCACATTTTCTGTATCCATTCCTCTGTTGAGGAACATCTGCATTGTTTCCAGTTTCTGGCTATTATAAATAATGCTGCTATGAACATATTGGAGCATTTGTCCTTATTAGATGTTGGAGCATCTCCTGAGTATATGCCCAGGAGTGGTATAGCTGGGTCCTCTGGTAGTACTATGTACAATTTCTTAAGGAACTGCCAAACTGATTTCCAGAGCAGTTTTTACCAGCAATGAAGGAGCGTTCCTCTTTCTCCACAACCTTGCTAGTATCTGCTGTCACCTGAGTTTTTGATCTTAGACATTTTGAGGGTGTGAGGTGGAATCTCAGGGTTGATTTGATTTGCATTTCCCTGATGACTAAGGATGTTGACCATTTCTTTAGGTGCTTCTCAGGCATTCAGTATTCCTCAGTTGAGAATTCTTTGTTTAGCTCTGTACCCCATTGTTAATAGGGTTATTTGATTCTCTGGAGTCTAACTTCTTGAGATCTTTATCTATATTGGATATTAGCCCTCTATCAGATATAGGATTGGTAAAAATCTTTTCCCAATCTGTTGGTACCATTTTGTCCTATTGACAGTGTCCTTTGCCTTACAGAAGCTTTGAAATTTTATGAGACCCCATTTGTCAATTTTGCACTCTCTGATAAGTGGATATTAGCCCAGAAGTTCAGAATACCCAATATACAATCCACAAACCCCAAGAAACTCAAGAAGAAGGAAGACCAAAATGTGGATACTTCGTTCCTTCTTAGAAGGGGGAACAAAATACCCATGGAAGGAGTTGCAGAGACAAACAATAGAGCAGAGACTGAAGGAAGGACAACCCAGAGACTGCTCCACCTGAGAATCCTTCCCATATTCAGTCATCAGACTCAGACACTATTGTGGTTGCCAGCAAGTGCCAGCTGACAGGAGCCTGATGTAGCTATCTCCTGAGAGGCTTTGCCAGTGCCCAACTAATACAGAAGTAGAGGCTCACAGCCATCCATTGGACTGAGCACAGGGTCCCCAATGAAGGAGCTAGAGAAAGGACCCAAGAAGCTGAAGGGTTTGCAGCCCCTTAGTATAAACAACAATATGAACTAACCGGTACCCTCAGAGCTCCCAAGGTCTAAACCACCAACCAAAGAGTACACAAAGTGGGACTCATGGCTCCAGCTGCATATGTAGCAAAGGATGGCCAAGTTGTTCATCAACGGAAAGAGAGGCCCTTGATCCTGTGAAGGTTCTATGCCCCAGTGTAAGGGAATGCCAGGGCCAGGAAGTGGGAGAGGGTGGGTTGGTAAGCAGGGGGAGAGGGGAGGGAACAGTTTTTTTGTTTGTTTGTTTGTTTTTATTTTTCCAGAGGGGAAACCAGGAAAGGAGATATCATCTGAAATGTAAATAAAGAAAATATGTAATTAAAAAAAAGAAATAATTGTACCAATAAAAGTCATTTTTTGAAATCTATGTTAAGAAAACTGGATTTTTAGAGAATATTACAAATCACTGGCCAAATCATCATGCATGACTTCATGATCCACTAAATCTGTCCTTATTGTACATATTAGGTCTCTCCTGGAAGCAGGAAAGTGGTTTATTCAAATGTACTTGCTTTGTGACTATCCTGGAGGTGACATTGTTCCAGAATATAATCCGAAGGGTGTCTCCAAGGATAATGTTACACTTGCTAATTATTGTAAAGGCATTTTTATCCCTGTAATGAGTATGCATGAAGGTTGTCTTATCACCATTACAGTCGATTTAGTTGCATGTGAGTAATGTTTGCTCATTATTTTCTACATTCATCCCAAGTATATTATAGGAATGGACAGTAGACCTTAGTCAAACCCGAGTGTCCTCAGCGGTCTTTTCCAACTCCAACATGGGCAGTAAAACTAAGAACAAGAATAGAAACAAGAAGAGCGAGCCTGGCAATATATAGCGGTGTGAAGAGGGTAACAAGCCTCTGGCATGTTGCCAGGTTCATGTTTCTTTATTGAACAAGGAGTTGAATTGGAAATGCCTTGTCAGCACGGGTTGGTTACAAACAGGCATCCCAAAGGGGTTGCCTTAGGGAAGTCTTAGATTAGTCTTTCCGCATCATCCTATAAAATACTCATGTTGACGGAGCGGGGAAGGAAAGAGCAAGGCAGTACAGCAGGATACGGGAGAGAATGAGAGCATGGCTGGGCTTAGGGAAAAACAAAATGTATAGAGAGGCATAAGGTCTTGGAGAAGGAAGGGTATGGGTCGAATCTAGGCTGGAAGGACTGACTAACATGAGACTGGGGAAGGGAAATGAGGGAATAGCAAGCTTAGAGAAAAGGAATATTCATATGTGTTGTTTGTTGCCTTGTTTTTAATTCTTTGATAATTTCACATAGACATATGCCCAATTTGTGGCATTTTTGCTCCCTGAACTCTCCTGCATCATTTCTATTCTTGCTAAAACCCTTCTTTTCTCCAACAAGCCCCTTGTTATGGTTTAAATATGCTTGGCCCAGGGAGTGGCACTATTTTCATATGTGGTCTTATTGGGATAGGTGTGTCACTGTGGACGTGGGCTTTAAGACCCTCATCCTAGCTGCCTGGAAGCCAGTGTTCTGCTCGCAGCCTTCTGATGAACATGTAGAACTCTCAGCTCCTCCTGTACTATGCTTCCCTGGATAGTGCCATGCTCCTGCCTTGATGACACTGGACTGAACCTCTGAATCCGTAAGCCAGCCCTAATTAACTGTTGCTCTTGTAAGACTTGCCTTGGTCATGGTGTTTGTTCACAGCAGTAAAATCCTAACTAAGACATCCCCATTCCACTTTGATGTCTTGATTTTGACTTTTGATTCACTAAATTTAATCATGGTTACCTATATGAGCATGATCTTGGGAGTGCCTGTGTGTGTGTGTGTGTGTGTGTGTGTGTGTGTGTGTGTGTGTATGTTTACTAGACAAGAGATCAGATAGGAGAAACAGAAACGGGAACAGAATCACAGGGAGGAGGGGCTGGACCAATACTGAGGAGGGTTGAGGCTACACTGGAGAGCAGGCACCCAACCAGCACATTGTGACTGCATGAGATTGGCTGAATTTGTACATGTGGTAGATGGAAACATTTTGCTGAATTCTTTGGGAGTTATCCTGAGTCATCAGTTCTGATGGTGATAGAACTGGGCTGACAGTAGAGGGGATGACTGGCTTGGCCATTAAGGTTATTTCGAGGTCAGCCTAATAGAGATTGACAGAGTGGGTGCATGAAACAATGGGAGCTCATATGGGATAGAAAATGAACTAAGTTCTTTTGGTAACAATGGAGAAAAGTGATGCGTATTGTCTATGTGAAAGTCTTTAACAGGTAAGAGCTTTGTTTGTGACAGGGAAAGAAAGAAATCTGAGAGAAACCAAAGCAAATACCAGGGTTTTACGTGTCAATGGAAAGTCCTGCTACCCTAAAACAATCAGGGAATATAAACAAAACTCATAATTAAGGGTTGTAATTTCCAATCCCAGATATAATGAATGGAATTTGAGATGCTTTTGGAGATGAAGGTATAAATAAAACATAGGAAAAATAAACCATGAAGTGAGTTTATTCCTTTTCTGGCCATTCTTTATCGTTGACTCCAGTCTCCATTGGTTTGTAGGACTGATTAGTTTCCTTTTATATATTCAGCCATCCCTGATGTAAGTCTGTGTATAGTTGCATCCTGTTTATTTGGTTTTATTGCCTCCCTCCCTTCCTTCCTTCCTTCCTTCCTTCCTTCTTCCCTCCCTCCCTCTGCCCATCCCTCCCTTCCTTTGTTCTTTCTTTCTTTTTATATATGGGTCTATCTTTTTTTTTTTTCTTTTTTGTATATAAATCTGGGTCTTGATAAGTTAAAATTTGTTTTCTGCCAATATGATTGAGGCAGATGCTTAGAAAACACCATCTTTATTTCATGTCCGAAGATGAGACAACTCTCTGGGGAGCTGTCTGGGGTGGGTGGCTTCTCCTGACCTTATCCTCTGCTTCTCTGCTCCAGTCTGTCTGACCAGCAGCTTCACCATGGCCAAGGCTGAATTCTCTGGAAACCAACCAGATTCTCTTTTCTGGCCTGAACCCAGGACCAGGAGCTTTCTGGCCCCTCAGTCCCTCAGAAGTGGCTCTGCCCTGCCAGACTGTCACCTCGGCAAGCCTCCATTCCCTTCTGCTTCCTGCATCCTCCTTGCCACACTTTGTGACATGTCAATCAACCAACTCTCCTTAAAGTTTTTCATCTTACAATCAAACATCTATATATCATCTCCCTATGCATTAAGTTTTTTTTTCCTCAATAACTAAAGGAGATAGAATTATGATAGAGACATTAGGCATCATTGACATATAGGTTGTCTTATGCCTGAACCAAGCAAAGACAAAGAGCTACTAGACGACTTGCTTTCGCTACATTTCCCAGACGCATGTCCTTGATATATTCAAGGATTTTTGCAAAAATTATTCTTCTCCAAGCTGAAGTTTTCAGCTTGACTAAAGTTCTACATGATGTTGAAGACTGACAGGTACCCGCTCAATTGAGCATAGGGACTTTCTGGGAATTTGGTTAACTCTCTTTACTCCGGAGAATCCATCCTCAAGGTGAGAACAGGACTCATTTTGGAGGCCAAGATGTGCTTCATGGCCCACCCTTTAGAAAGTGCTAGCATCGTTCTTAATTGCTCTCTGCTTTTGCTTGTTTTCCTGAGGGAAACCCATGACCAATAGTCTGGCAGAGTTGACTTATTTCCAGATATCCACATTAAATATCCTAAGTAACTAATTTATCATCTAGAGAGAAAGTGAGAGGTTTAAATGGAAAATATTTTTCATAGAATAAAAATGCTTCTCAAAAATATAACCTTTCTCTTCTGGCCACTGGGTTAAGCAGAAAATAGGGATGGAATGAAGTATTATTTTCTATTATTGCCAGCCCCCAGAGTTCCAAATCCCCCAGTGTCTGAAAAATGCCGTCTAAATGACTTTTAAAGAAGTTCTGCTCAGCTGGTAGCTTGAGATTTAGCGCAGACTGATTTTTACAGCTAAATTATAAAGCTCTAACAATGGGGCTTTAATAACAGCGGTGCAGACAGCTCGAAGCAGCGGCACTTTGAATAGCCATCGTTGGGCCTGTGATCTCGCCGAGAAGGCCCAATCAGTGGGAACTGAGAGTCTCAGAGGAACTGTGATCAGGGAGATATTAGACCCAGCGTTTTTGTAAGAAATCCTTCATTTATGCAGCTTTTTCATAGGACAGAGTCCCGAAACTTGCAAATATCAAAAGGGTTCAATATCTTACAGCAGAAGTATTTAAAGAAAATTGGCCTCCGAATCACTGGGCTCTTGTCAGATGTTCTCATTCAGTTCATACAAGGCTGGAGGAGGAGCTATTTTTAAAATTAGCTTTAAAAAAAGTTAGCATTGTGTTTCATCATCATCAGGTGGGTCTCTTTCTCTTCTCCTCTCTCTCTCTCTCTCTCTCTCTCTCTCTCTCTCTCTCTCTCTCTCTCTGTGTGTGTGTGTGTGTGTGTGTGTTTATGTAACTGTGTAAAATCCAAGGTGGCCTAGAACTCATTGTGTAATTCATCTAACACTTCCTTTGAACTAATGGCCATTATCGTACCTCAGCATCCTCAATGCTGCATCTGACCATCATTCCTTGCTTGTATAAGTCTTAAAGGTGTTGCAATTTAAATTAAACCCAGGCTGGCTCTTCACTGTGAGGTGCACAGACATGTTTCTCATCTTACTTAGTGACTCTGCAAAGAAAATTAGGGAAAAAGATCTTGTAGAGCTTGTACATTCTCCGTATGTGCCTATATGTTCTTGGGGGAGTTAGGAATACTACAAAATGCTGAGTGACATAGAACAACACTGAGTGATAGAGGTAAGAGCTCAGGCAGTTCAAACAATGTTCCCTCTAATCACACATATCACCAAGAAATAGACTGTATCTTCTAGCCTGGTCCTTCCTCTAGGACAAGCTGGGTGCATTTTTGGGGGGTATGGTTTCTACTCTTTGGCAAAGATGAGCCTGGAGTCTTGTAGACCCAGTCTCTAAATGGTGGCAAGGCAAAAACAGTATCTTCTAGACATGGTGCTTTCTCTTTGATAAGAAGCAAATTGTATCTTCCAGGAATAGTCCCTAATATTGGGCAAGTTGCAGAATAGAACATCCAGCCCTGAAGCAATGATCAAACTGCATCTTCCAAACATGACCTCTATGCTGAGGTAAGGTTTACCTAGAATCTTCCAGTACAGTCCTGTCTGTGGCAAGGAGCACATAGCATCTTCCAGGCATTAGCCTCTCCTCTGGGCTATTTAGAAGTCCATATCTTTTGCCCTTAGGACCATTGGTGGGCGTTTTTCACCAAGTCCTACTGTAGAGTTAAAGGTAACCTGAGCTTATTGACAACAGGGACTTTGTAACTCTCAAACTTCAGCCCTACCCAGGGCATTGTGTAGTACTCAATGAGTTTTCTGTAGAACTAAATGAAATAACACCTAGTACATCAGTGTTTCCAGGATTCTCTGAATCAAGAGGGCTCTTGATGCTCTTTATTTTCAAAACTACATAGAAATCTCCATTTACATCATTGGACAGGTCTGAAGTTTAAATTCCCAATTGTGCCTGTGAATGGCATGACTGATGCCTGGCAGGAGAGAATGGAGCAGGTTACACTGTGGTCTGTAGGTGACAGATTGTCCAAGAGAAACCTCATGGGAGATGGGAAAAGGCCTTTCAGAAAAAGGCTTTGAAACAAACATACTGATGTTTTCTTTTCCTTCCTTCCTTCCTTCCTTCCTTCCTTCCTTCCTTCCTTCCTTCCTTCCTTCTTTCCTTCCTTCCTTTCTCTTCCTCATCTTCTTCTTCTTCCCCCTTCTTTTGTTTTAAGAGACAGAAATCATGTAGCCCAGGCTGGCTTCAAATTTGGTATGTAGTCAAGGCTGGACTTGAACTTCAGAACTTTCTGCCTCCATGTGCCACCATATCTTGTTTGTGTAGTGCTAGAGATCAAACCCAGGACACTGAAGACTAGTTAAGTGTTCTTCTAATGAAGCTATGCTCCCACACCCTTTCTTTTCTTTGTTTGCAGCCCTGACATCTAGTCTGGAGAAGTACTCTACTATGGAGCTGTAGTCCATATCTTTTACATTTTTTTCTTTAGAGAAAAGGTCTTGCTAAGTTACTCAACTTGACCTTGAATGTTCTCTATAGACCAGGAGATCTTGAACTTGTGATCTTTCTGTCAGCCTTGTAGTGACTGGGAGTACAAACTCAAGTTACAAAGTCTGGCTGCAGTGTTTTCTCTTTGCTTACTGCTTTAATTATGTGGATAATGCATGATTCTAAACTATTAGTAGCACAGAAAGACTTATGAAAAAGTTTTAAGAAACTGAGGTTTATACTTTAGGAAGAATATTGAACATATCTGTTTCTTTTCTGAAAAGCCCATCATGAAGGAAAATTACAGAGTCGGCTTTATGAGCTTTGAGATCCTCAGAGTGAGACAATGTGTATCTGAGAATCCCTGGCCCCCTCGAATTGATTCCATTACTGAAGAAACAGCTGAAAGAAAGGAGTCCAGGACATGGGTTATATTTTCTGAAGAGGCTTTCAAAAGGCATTTGATAAAGTATCAGAGAGAAGCCTCACATGAAAGTGAGGATTTATGAATTACAGAAAAAAAGAAGGCACTTGAAAATGAGGTGGAGAGGACAGCCAGGAGCGTCATTAGTTACCCTGACAGACAGTTGAAAATAGAGCCCAGCATGGCTGCTTTAAGGAGCTGTCCCTCAGAAGCAGTGGCTGCAGGCTCTGCACTCTCTAATAAGTCATGAGGAAGGAGCCAACACTTTTTGCCTGAGAGTTTTGATTTATCCAGAATTCAACTTGCAAGCTGGAGTCATGGGGATTGGGCAGTCCTACAAATCCATGGCCTAGATGACCTCAGAATGTAGAGCTACCCAAGGTTCTCCCACTGATGGCTTGTCTGGGAAGCTTTGGGGATTTTGTCCCCTGTCTTTCTGCAATTTGTAGAGACAGATGGACATGTGTAATTAGTGTTCTATATACCTAGAAATATTTAGCTCTTACAATAGGGCATCTTTTTAAGCACATAGCTGCACAGGGTATATTCTCAGAACTTAAAGTATGAGGTGGTTTCAGGTAGAACAGATACATATTTCCCCTTGGTCAACTCCTCCCTTGCCAGGGATATGACCTTGCCTGAAGCTTGACCTATTAAGTAATCATTATTTTAAAATTTATTTATTTCTTTTTATTCACATATAGCCTGATCAAAGCTTTCTACTCTCCCTCTTCCCAGTCCTATCTTAACAACCCCACTCCCCATTCTCTTATCCCCTTTTCCTCAGAGAAAGGGAGGCCCTCCATGGGTACCAACTGACCCATGTACATTAAGTCACAGTAGCACTAAGTGCATCCTCTCCCACTGAGGTCTGAATAGGCAGTGCAGCTTAGGGTAAAGGGATTTAAAGGCAG